>JAOUZG010019721.1:0-15678 GCA_026289955.1 Argiope argentata
GCCTTTCCTTTTTTGTTTCCTCATGTTTGCCAATTTTATTGTTGTAAATTCTTCATATAAATACCTGAATATATAACTTAATATGTAGAAATGATTAGATGGCACATTTGTTATTTACTTTGATTTAAAAAAATGTTTAATCATGTTATCTATAATTTGTTTCCTTTCACCTCCGTTACTGACACTGACTCAAAGTGAATTGCTTCTATGAAATACCTTATGAGTTTCCTTAGTATATATAGGGGAAAGCTGAAATTTTGAAATATTTGACAGCAAAACTTTTATCTGTTTCTATTTGTAGTATTAATAAATACATTAAATAGAAGTAATAATCTGAAATTTGATGTAGGCTATTTTTCTTATGATTTTTTTAATAATATTCTTAGCAGTAATATAGGAAATCTAGAAGGTTCATGTTCCTAGTGTTACTTGAAATGTGACGCATGAATTTTAAAAAAATGGCATATCTAACACATTAAGAAAAAAATTTAAATGCATCAACACATTATTAGATTGCTATGAATGTTGATTAAAAACAAGTGGTACTATTCTGAATTTTTCACAACCTTTTAACTACCTGAACTTTCTTCCTCCACCCAAAATAAGTACTAAAGCTCATTTTATTAATACATTATAGTATAGCTATAATATTAGCAATTTGGTAGTAAATAGGCAGTTGTTACATACATTAACTGTCTCATAGACAGTTATGATTAGTCTTCTCTTTGAAAGCTTGTCCTCTGTTAAACAGTATTTGATTATGTATGTCTTTGTATCCTTTGTGAGTTCCATTGCATGAAATATAATACCTCATTTTACCAAAAATGGCATTTTAGTTGCCTTAAAAACTCTTATCTGCATTTTAATTTACCTGAAAAAGTAACTAAACATAATTATTTCTCTTACAGTCTGCACTAGTTTACACATTTTAAGTGAACCATGAAAAACCTCATGACCCAACAATGTCACTGTATCTGTCTATATATCTTAAGATCAAGAAGCAACATCACAATAACTTTTCAGAATGCCTGATTTATTTTTGTATTTGTTCATGCAATATTTATAGTAATGTGCATTGAAACGAAATCATTACTTTGATCTTTCATTCATTTAAAATATTTGGTAAACGCTGAGAAAACGTTACTATGATTTAAGCCAAATCTAGTGTAATATTCATTCTTAAATGCATTACATAGCTCCTTCTTTTTTTGTATGGTAATTTTTGTTTCTTCTGTTCATTTTCTTTATCTTTATCTGTAAAAGCTACATTGAAAATTGTATTAGTGTTTCAATACAAACTTATCATTTCAAATGTCCTTATTACTTTTTATTTCATTGTATTCAACTTTATAATAGTTGATTACAGCACTAAGAAAATGTGATAATTAGTTATAATCTTTTTAATGCAATTGTGGATTGTCCTAATTCTCTTTTGCTTTGCTTAATGCTTCTGTTTCATCATATAGACTTAAATTCAGAATTTTTAATTTCATTTTCAGCAGCATAAGTTTGGATAACCTTATCTTGAAATAAAAATGTATTATGTCATGAAATCAAAGCAACAATTTTAGATGCATGATAATTTATGCACTAAGATTTTTTTCCAAGTTAACAAATTTTATCTGTATATTCATTATTCCTAAAATTGTTGCATGTAAAATTGGCATCTTAAATTATTCAGAATTTGATGCATTAAGAATTTATCTGTTTAATATTTGGAATTCTTTATTTTGTTAAACTTTGTTCGAGGAAAAATTGTTACGATAGTGACATCACTATATACATTGTCTTCATTTTTTGTTGCATGTATGGAAGTACTTTTTTTCTTCTACTATAATGTAGTATAAATAGTTTTTAAGAAACATTGTTTCATTTGTTATAAATTTTTTAAACTCTTTCAATATTTATTATAATTTTCTTCCAATGTATAATGATAAATGCAAAGCAAGTAGGTGTAGCAGTGATTGCCTCATGGAATATTTCTCCTATATCTGAAAATAAAAAATAAAAAAGAATTTTTTTTAATAAAATGATTAAAATTTTTTATATGTATAACTACCAATTGAATTAACATTTATCTTATTAAGTGAAGACTTTTTAAAATTAATTGTAAATGATTCATCATCTGCTTATATCATTTTTAAAAAAATCTTTAAATTGGCTCTTATAACTTTCTAAATCTAGTTTATCATTTGGAAATCTCCTTCTCTTTTCTTTTGAAGTTCACTTTATCGGATATGTAATCCAACAACTATTAGGTCTCCCAATTCAATTGGTATATAAGCTTTTGAATAGTCATTTACAATTTTTAAACATATTTTTGTTTTGTAAACCTTGTATTGTGTCTCTAATGTAATCACCATTTATTCGTTCAAAATATGCATTAATAATTGTAACATATTTTTTCTAAACAGCTTCTGGAAAAAACACTTTTGAATGCTGTTTTAATTCTATTTACAACACTTAATATACAGTTTCGGAACCTTTTGAATGTTTAATTTTGTTCATTCTTTTTTTAATTCATATTCTATTGTTTCCATTGTATATTTTGTTCTCTGTTATTGTTGATATATTTTCATTGGAATATCTTATAAAACTTTAACATTTTTCCTTCTTTTATCTCCCCAAATCATCTTATGAGACTGAGGCAATCATAAAATGTTGTAGTATTTATTTAGTTAACAGCATTACAATGAATGTCAGGTTTTTGTCTCACTTGTTAGCTTGGAAAGGCTTTGAATTACCTTTTCTTTGTGGACTTATGTAAAGCTTATGTAAATTTAATATCTCCCAAACTTTTATCTTCCTTCTGTTTAATTTCTTTCTTTTTATTTTCACTATTATTATTTAGTTATCTTTTAGTGGTGGTTGTTTATGAAATTACTGTTCTTGATATGGAGATGTATTTAAAAAACATTAAAATGTTTATATATAATTTTATTGTTTAGATTATGCTAAATGAATGATATCGACTTTCAGGATTTTTTTATTGTTTATCTTTTTGTATTCAAACAATAAATCCTGTGTCATTGGTTTGCTTTTTTTACTGACACTTTTGGCACCATAATTGAAATTGAAGTTTATTACTTCAGCCATAACTTTTGTTAACATGTATATATGCTGTTTAAATAGATAGCAGTTGAATATCTTAACCTACTTTTTTCCTATATCACAAAACTATTTACAAGGTGTTAATGTTTTAGAAGGTCTAAGTGGAAAAGTGTTACTTCACATTTTAAAAACATTTGGCAACTTTCACCTTTCGTTTCCATTAAATATTTGATATCAAAATGAGCTACATATATATTAAAAGTGTCCTTTCATACTTTTACTTTAGTGAATTTTTTTTAAAATTTTACTTTTGTTTGCTCCTGAATCATCTGTTTTTAGTTATAATTGTGAACTGGTAATAGACAATATTAAGAATTAACCTAAATAATATGCCACTTGTTTGTATTTTGACAATGACAATTATATCTTTTTATTGTGGTTTTGAGAGATGGATAGGCCTTATTTATTCACAACTCCCTCACCCCCTTTGTTTTCCAAACCTTATCTGTAACTGTAGAAGTAGCATATAGGTTTAGTAGTTCCTGAATTTAACATTAAAGTTATTATAAATTACTGAATGTGACAAAGAAACAATTTTAGATAGTTACATTGTAATATCTATTATATTAAAAAGATGTGAATTTTAAGTTGGTTCATATCAATAATTTTTTTAAAAATTTTTTAAAGTACAAATATAGTTTAAAACAGTCGTGTATGAGGTCAGAAATGAAGGCTGAATATTGTATAATTCTCACAGGCTGACTGGTAAACAATAATTTGATGTAATATTCCCTATCAATTATTTACATAGAATGTGAAGTGACCGTGCATTGAAATTGAGAGTATTATTTAAAATATTATGGTTAAGTATATAAGTTCAATAGAAATAGCATTCTAATTTCAAATGCCAGTAATAAATTAACTAATTTTTTTAATATAATCTTTTTCATTTGCCTTAGCAAATTGTTTTGCAAATGTATTGTGAACATATTATTTATAAGTTTTTCTTGTCATTTGTTAACAGACATGTATCTAATTCTGTATTAAAATGTAGTTTACATCTATTTGCTATATTATCAAGCTGCCATTTCTTAGTGCAGACTACCATCCACTATGGATTTATCTATATTTTTTGACTCTGTAAACTCAGTGATGCTAATTGTAGTGAATTTTAAATGTTCCTAATTAAGGTAATTAATTTGAAATTATTCATGATACTTATTTTTAGGAAAATTATTCTGTTTATTTAAAAGTGTTTAGACTGACATGTCAAAAATTGGACTTGTTGAAGTTTGATTTTATTTATTTTTTTCAACAAGGGAAAAATAATGGAAATGTTTGTTGATTTCATGTAATTGTCATTTCTGATTGATTAATTCATCAGTGCATCCACCCCGAAATACAAACTTGCCTTTATTTTAAGTAGTTTTTTTACTGTTTCCTTGCATATATTTTGTGAAATAATAAAAATAATTATGATTCATAATATAAAATATATTAATTCCTATATATTAAGTCATTTTTTTCTTTCTCTTGTGTGTTATCTATTGTTGATGACTGCAGCAGTGTTATGAAAAGAAAAATGGCCTGAAACAGAACTTCTAAATTGTTATTGAGGCAAATTATCCACCTTGAGTTATGATAATTAAAGATGTGTTGTATTATAACCAAGACCAACTATCTCCATCCGAAGTGGCTAAAGGGAAATACGAAAACTGTTTGGTTGTTTTAAAGTATAATTTTTAAGATAAAATTAATCAAAACATAATTATTTAAATTTCATTGAAGATGTATCTGTTTTGATGTACTACTTTTATGATGAAGGGTTTTTGTATGACAGGAGATGACTTTCGCAATGTCTGTGGTCCATAATCTTACAATTAGAAAACTAAAAAATGTGGACACGTTTTGTCTTTATGCATGCCTGTAAGTTTTTTTTTGTATTGTATGGTCTTTAAAAATTTTCTCACTAGTTAATAATTCACTACTAGCATTCGCACCTGCAGTAAAGAATTGTATAGGGTTTTCAGCTATCTCCGAAACGAGTCGAAGATAATCTACTAAATGTCTGCGAAGATTTTGGACGCTGTATCCTCTCGTATCGGCATTATTTTACGTATTTTTATTGAACTAGAATTTGAATTTTATGTTCAACTGAAAGCATACTCTAACGGCGTTAATTCTGTGTTAAATCATTTTTTTAAATGACTGAAAGAGGAGGAGAGAGGGAAAGAACAGTCGCAGATTTTTATCTTTCGATGGACACGCGGTCTCTTCTGGTTGTGGGAGGTGCGGGGGCATCTCTTCTTTTGATTTCGTAATCTGTAGACAGAAATGGTCGCAATGAGGAGAAAAGTGAGACCGTAATTCTCTTCTCCGCCCGCAGAAGTGCTGAGAGTGTCATAGGAAAGTTTTATTTATAAAACCATACCCTGACTGTCCTTTAGTATGTGGTGTGTGCATTTTTGAGATGTGGTATTATCTTGTGCACAGGGGAAAAGTCTACGGTGAATTTCGCCCGAATTTTGAAGTTAAGGGATTGTACTATTTTTCATCTTCTACCTCTCTGACTTTTGATGTGAAATTTGTATTTGTATCTCAAATTGTTGCTTGTTAAGATATGTTATTTTTGTTCGTGAGAGATTTACATTTTATTAATATCATCATCCACGCGGCCATTTTATCCCATGGCAACTGAACTAATTTTTAATGTGGTTTGATGAACTGGCCGGTTGTGTTTTTAGTTTATGGCAATTATTATTAATGTAACTCTAATAATCCAAAATTTATTTGCTCCGAAATTGCAAGGTCTTATTTTTTATTGATATAAAATAAATAGAATTTATTTTCAAAGGTGAATTAATAAAAAATTGTCAAAATTAATTTTTGGTGATGTGTAGTTGTCAAAATTTGCAAAGGGGGCTGCTCGTGTAGGAAATCAAGGTGTAGTCCTGGTCCAAAGTCAACGAGTTTTCATATTTCTTATATTCTTTCTCGTTTTTATCCTGCATCGATGCACAAATTCAACGCATACTTATTTTTTTACGCATTTTTCGCAATAATTTAGTTTCTATGGGAAATATCTATGTCTATCCCTGTATCAGCTTCTTTCATTCCTTTCTTTTTCTATTTTTTCTCTGTCCACTCGTGTGTCGGAAAGCCAATGCCTTTGAATGGTCAAGCATTGTGCATCGTAGCTCCTTAATTTTCTTAATTCTATTACTTTCATGATGTTCTTTCACTTAGTTTTCCCGCGAAAAGATAGATTTCTAGGATATTAGTTTTAATTCATTGTCATCTTGAAAAAGATGATGAAATGCCTCACATGATGTGCCCCTTTTTTTTTTTGCTATTTTAAATTAATTCTACAGGAAAAAAAAATGATTTCCGTCTTCTTTATTAGCTTCTTTTTTGATGCAAGTTGAAATGAGTATCGGATACACAAATGCGATGCAACGGCCACAAAGATTACTCAATTCTGTCAGATCCTTGTGATCCGCAGGAAGAGTAATGACTCATTTATCTCTTTATGTATACAGTTTCAAACTTTTCGCGGGAGGGGGGAAATGTTTCATATCCATGGTGTATTCTACTTAGAAGGGAGGCAGGAGGAATGATTTATGGCTTTGACATTTTGGATATATTTCACCAACTCATTTTTTCAATCAAAAATGCTGATATCCGTTGAGGTTTTATTTTAAAAGATCATATTCGATGGTTATTTAGCCAATGGGATTTAAATATTAGTTTCATCTTCAAATGTATTGGAAAAATTTTATTACAATTGCAGAAAGTAACTATTGCGCATGTGCGTACGTACAGCCGCATTTTTCGCGCGAATTTCATAATCTCTCTTTTTTTCCTGTCTTGTGAGTACAACGTCTGTTGGCTAGTGGAGCGACTGGAATTTTTCTGTTATCCGTGCGATTCCTTCAATAATTTACCATTAAATTATTGAATTCGTTCGTTACTTTAGAATGTCGTATTTGATATTATTAGTATAATTTTTGTATTTAGTTTATCTGTAATCAGCTATTTAATTATTTTAGTCTCTCGTACCTTTAATTGTATTTTAGTTTAATTAGTGAGATTCTCATTGCATCCATATTAGTCTCTTATGTACTCAAAAAAGAAACCTGTCCTCTTCCCTTTTACATTGTATTATGTATGTATTTTCTTTCTGTCCTGTCCAAGAGTGGAACAAGCGGCATTGGTTTGCTTTTCGCGGCCTCTAGCATAGCATTCCGACTCCCTTTTTCTCTGTTTCTTTTCTGGGCTTAGGCTTTATTCTCCTCTCCTGGTTCTTTTAACTCTACCTCAATTTCTTTTCCGTACTGTAGACATTTATTTTTAGGTTATAATAGAAATTAATTGTTATTGTCTTCTAGTCTATAGTTTCATAGAAAGAAATCTGTCCTCTTCCCTTTATAATTGTATTATGTATGTATTTTCTTTCTGTCCTGTCCAAGAGTGGTTCAAGCGGCATTGGTTTGCTTTTCGCGGCCTCTAGCATAGCATTCCGACTTCCTATTTCTCTGTTTCTTTTCTGGGCTTAGGCTTTATTCTCCTCTCCTAATTCTTTCCCGATTTTCCTTTCAATATTGTGTTTGTGATAATAGCTGACTTTAGAAAAATTGAATATATATTAATGTTTAAAACAGTGCATAATAATATGGCTGCTAAAATATTCTCATATTGTGTATTCTCGTTTTGTGTATGATTTCATTTAGCTTATTTGGTAAGTATTGTTTATTATTTTTTAAATGTAATTAAAATTTGTTATATATTTTGAACATACAAATTATCCAAATTCCAACGTCTGAATGAGTATTGTAAAGTCGTTTCTGTAATTTATTTGAATTTGTGTGACACTAGCAAATTTGCGGTGTCGAATTTTTGAGTGCGCTTGTTAAATCTTGTTTCGTGCTAAAAAATGGATGAAGCCTCAGTTTTATTTAATCTTTTTTAGAGGCAATCTGAACTGCTGCATTTTTATTATATTTTAATCTGAATGATAGAAACAAATTCAACTTCAGTTATTTATTAGCATTTTTCCATTTATTTTATTCTTAGTTTGAGTCAATTTTCTCTTTTTATTCTATGTTAGTGGATTTTGAAATATCAAAATTTTCGTTTTGTTTTTATTAAATGAGCTTAGAATAGGAAGCGTTGGTGTCTGTGTATCTGCAACAAAAAAATTGACATTTACGGTTTGAGTAATGTTTTTTTGAGTTAATTGCATTTTTATCTTTATGCCGAATTGCTTTTCTGCTCATTCAAAGCATTATTATATATATTTTTGTAGTATTTAAATTCTATAGTTTTCTGTTTTGCTTCACCTTTTGAATTTTGACTGGAATTTGAGTAAGTCTAACTGTAATGATTTGTAATAGTTTCCTTTAGTCTTTGTTGTTATTTATTTTTCCATGATCAAAAGTTTATTAATTTATTCCTGTTGAGTGTTTAGTGAGGTATAAATTGCATGTGAAAGGTTTTCATGCTAAAAGTTACTGCCATACTGTTTGGCAATTTGCATGCTGAATGTTTTTAATCATTAAAAAGAAATAGAATTAGCATATGATTATTTTTTACCTTTTAATTTTTTAAAAAATATATTCATCGGATTTTTTTTTATTAATTACAAAATTTTTATGCTGTGGATGGATTTTTCATGTTTTGATGCTTACATGAAAAAATCGACATATTCCTTTTAGTGTTGTCTTAACATATCGAATGTGAATTCTTATACATATATATAGAGAGGGGGGGGAGAAAATTTTCTTTCAATTTGTTTTGCTGAAAACTAATTTTAGATATAGTTATTATCTTTTTAAAAGGCATATTTGAACTCCCCCCACCCTTAACTCACAAGTTGATGTTTCAATTATTTTGCTATCTTGTTTATAAAGCCCTTTCATTATACCCGCGGTTTTATTTTAGCATTTATTGACTTTTTTAAACAATTTTAATATGAATTGAGAGCTTCTTTCAATATGTATATAAATGTCCTTCTGTTAATGATTTACTTGTTTTTCTAATTATTATTTGGTTTTAAAAAAATTGTGATTATTGAGGAAAATAATTTGAATGCAGTTTTTCATTTAGCTCCCTTTGAATTCAGAATTCTATAAATATTTGTAGGATTTGTGAACCCTTTTGTTGTCATAATTTTCTTGATTACTTTGTATGTTGACTGTTGACATCCTTGAATTTTGAATTAATTCTTAACCAGTTTACATTGAATTGTGTCTTCATTTCCCTTAAACTATGTAAGTTTTATGGGATTGGTTTTAAAAGTGTGAATTGTATGCTAATGGGGATTATTGATTTTTCGGTTACTTTTGAATAAAAGTTGATAAAGTTTAATTAGACATTTATCACTTTCTTGCATCCATTTAGTTAGAATTATAAATCAGAAATGACATTAAAATTCACATTGCCCTTCATTTATTTATGGGATTTATTTTTCTTTGTTACTTGGATTTATCTCAACATTTGTTTTAAAGTTTTTTAAGTATTATCTAGGTGTTAATCCTAATTGAAATAAGCAATACTCTATTTGTTATTATTAACATGCTTATTTTTATTCATAAAGCATTGAAATTTTATTTTTTATTCATGCTTTTTGCTTTACTTTTTTTTTGTAAACATGCTATCATTAATTTGTTTTTGAGTTTTAATTCACACATGTATACACACATTGAATTTTGAATCTTTCTCTTGTGCTGAATTTTTTGTTTTTATTTTCAACGAATGATTTCTATTTGTCTGATTATTGAGTGTTAATACTCTTGTGTCTTATTCCTACTCTTTTCCCTCATTGTAATGAATTTTGAAACATTGAAGTTTTGTTTCATTATTTATTTTTAACTTGATGTGTCTTAATATATTATATTCCCATCAATGGAAATTTTCTCATTTTTATTTTGTATGCTTCTCTGTGTGATTTTTTTATTTATTGATTTATTTTGCTTCTAGTCATTTTATTGATATAAAGTGATGATTTCTTTTGAGCTGTGTGTATTTATAAATTCAGTTCAGAGTTGTTAAAAGATTTTATGAAATTTGTCATTATTGTCTTGTTTATTTTCCCCCATTTTGTAATTTATTATTTTTTGGGCACGATCTGTATGTCTTATTTCCCTTCATCTCTGTGAGATTTATGGGATTTACTTGTAATTCCTGTAGGTAAACTTTAATTTTTGGAGAAGCTCCATTTTTTGTTTGTCTGAATTTCTTGCAACAATAATTTTTGAAAATCAGTAATGAAGATAATTAAGGTCATTGTTGACATGTTTATTTATTCTTCCTTTTTGTAATTTTTTATGTTATGGATACACTGTTTTTTAATATTGTTGAAATCTGTTATGTTTTCCCTTCATCTCTGAGATTTATGGGATTTACTAGCAATTTCTTTAGTTAAACTTTGATTTTTGGAGTACCTCCATTATATAGATGTCTTGCAACAATAATTTTTTAAAATCAGTAATGAAGGTTATGAAGGTCATTGTTGACATGTCAGATAGATAGATCATTATTGACATGTTTATTTATTCTTCCTTTTTGTAATTCCTTATGTTATGGATGTACTGTTTTTTTGATATCGTTGAAATCTGTTATATTGTCCCTTCATCTCTGCGAGATTTATGGGATTTAGTTAAAATTCCTGTCGGTAAACTTTTATTTTTGGAGAAGCTCCATTTTTTTTGTCTGAATTTCTTGCAACAATAATTCTGAGCTCTAATAAAGATAATGAAGGTCGTTATTGACATCTCATATTATTGGGTATTTCGAAAATTATTATTATTATTATTATTATTATTATTATTATTTTGTGAAAATGAAAGACTATCTTTGTCTAATGAGTACATATTTTATGAAATGATATCTTGGCCATTCGGATTCAACACCTTTTGCGTCTTCCCAGTATTAGCATCATACCACGCTCATAAATAGTTTGGTCTTTGCTTGCAAAAAATTGATCCAGGTTATTTTTAACGTCTTCATTTGAGGTAAAGGTTTTAACGTCCTGAACAAATAATTATCCGATCCAGATCTGGAGAATATGGTGGTTGTGGCAGTGTATTCCATTGAATTTGGCTTGAGTGGCCAAACTTGTCTGATGTCTGGCATTATCTTGGTGGAACACTACCCCTTTTCTGATGATTAAATCTGGCCTTTTCTGTTGAAGTGCATCATTCAGTTTGTCCAGCTGATGACAGTATTCTTCCGAATTAATTGTTGTGTTATACGGTGAAAGCTTTAAAAAAACTCGACATATGTAACCCCCCCCCCCCCAAACAGACAGCATCACCTTTTTTGGTTGGATATTGGCTTTCGAAATGCTTTGAGCCGTTTCATTTTCTTCTTCTCCATGATCTCTTGCGTTTGACATTGTTATATAAATCCCATTTTTCGCCCCTAGTAATGATGCACTTCAAAAATGGATAATGATCGTGACGTTTGAGGATCGACTCACAGACGTCAACGCGATGACACGAATTTCTCTCCGTGAGGACATGGGGAACCCCTGTATCGAGCTTCGAGGTTAAACCTATGCCTTTCTTCAAGTGATTATAAACATTTGAATTTGATA
This sequence comes from Argiope argentata, assembly GCA_026289955.1. NCBI lineage: Eukaryota > Metazoa > Arthropoda > Arachnida > Araneae > Araneidae > Argiope > Argiope argentata. Next base: position 11,648 of record JAOUZG010019721.1, read on the forward strand.
AATTAAACTTCCCACCGATCTCGCTTGTTGTTATTCGCCAGTTTGCATCAACTAATGCCTTTATCAGCTTAAACCGACCTTCCAGAACGTGGTGCATCTTCGACATCAAAATTGTCGGATCGAAATTTTGAAAACCATTTCTGGCACTGGCGTATTGTCAACACATCTTCTCCATACACGTCGGTTAATTCCTTTCTGTCTTGAACAGCATTTTTACCTTTCCTGTAGTAAAAAAGTAAAATATGACGAAAATGCCGGTTATTGCTCTCCATATTTAAAAAGTACTGCGTAAAATCAGTTGGAACTTTTTCACACAGAAGCCTTGTTATATAACCTCTCAAAACATAATATGATTATGCGGCTTAAGTGTGAAGTTGGGATCCAAAAAATTCAATGAAATCCTCTGTCTGGAAAAAACAAAATTATTTTCCGAACAATCCGATATATAGATAAGTGTTGACATGTTTATATCTTCTCCCTTTAGTAATTTCTTATGAGAAGTTTGAGTTGTGAATATTGTTGAAATATTCTTCATTTTCCCTTGATCTGTTATTGAGATTTATGGGATTGCTTTTCATTACTTTAATGGAAATGTATTTACATTAATATTTTTCAACAATAATTTTTTATAATATTAAAGTTAATCCTCTCGTCGTTTTATCTAGTCAATGGAAAATATTCATGGTATATTTCAGTTATTAACATATTGAATTTTTCAAAAATATTATATCTTGTTTTAAAAGAATTTTCTTTTAAACAAATGAAAGTTTTTAATTTCATATTTCAGTGCAGTTTTTACCCTTAAATTCTGAGATTCATGGTATTTTCTTTTGGCTTTTTTAATGCTAATTTAGGGTTTAATCATTCTCCAAACCTCTTTATTTTTATTCTATTGTACATTGAATAGTAGTCTGCCAATACCAGCATGCTTTTTTAAAGTAAAAAAACGAGAAAAAATTCTTGTTTGCATATGTGTGCTTTTATTTTATTGTCTATTAGCAATGTTAAGTGCATTCTTTACATTTCTTTTAAATCTTAATGCATTGTTTTTCCATTCAATTTTTATTTTTGACTTGCAATTGTTTGTTTTTTATTCATATTGTTGATTCATTCTCACATTTAATATCTAAGAAATGAATAATGTCGCTTTGTTGGGCCTCTTTGACATCACATTCATTCTAACTAAGCATTTCATGCAAATATGATTTATTTTTTGAATTCTGCATTTTTCCCTTTAATCTCTGTGTAAGGTTTATGGGAGTGTTATGGAATTCCTTTTAATTGCTGTATTCATAGATGATATTTTTTAGTTTGAGTGTATGAAATATTGTGCATTTAGCTTTCTTCCTGAAGGAATTTTTGCTTTTTTCCCCCTGAAAGACTTTATATTGTTCTGCAAAAATGTATTTTTCTGTAAATTTGTATTAAAATTAGTTATTTATAATATCAATAATTTTTTCTCCCTGTAATAAATTAGAAATTTATTTTGCATCAAATAAGTTTTTTATAAATTAATTAATCTTACAGTTTCGTTAGTCATAAATCTTTGTCAATACTATATACTCCCCCCCTGTCTTTTTATTTTTTTGCTTTAAAGTTATTCGAAGTGAGATTATAATTATATATTATGAATGTATTGAAATTTTGAATATTTTTTTCTGCTGATATAATTTATTTTATCTGGCTTGATTCAATTGTTATAATGTGTTATAAACATGATGGCTTTATATTGGCAATCAAAAAAATTTTTTTTATTTGTATTAGACTGTTTAATGTTTACCTTTTTATAAAGCAATTTCTTTGTATGTTTTGCCTACTGAAGTTTTTGATATCAGGGAAGAGAATGTTTTTAAATATATTTAGGATTGTGATTTTCTGTACATTTAATGAGAATTTTGCTTATTTTTAAGTTATTCTCATATCTATTATTTTGTCTGCATATATGACTTTTTTATTTGATAGTGTACAGTTTATGACTTTGCATTTTTATGCCAACTGGTGTTCATATTTTCTGATGTTTTTTATGGTGAAATAATTTATTTTTTTTTAGTAATTATATCTGCATTTTTAGGGAAAAATATATATAGTTTATTTGAGCAATCCTTTTCTTTGCTGATTTTCCTTGATGTCTGAGAATAATATATATATAAAAAAATAGGTAGTTTGATCTATACATTTAATGTTTCTTGTTGCTTGTTTTTACATAGGTGTGCAGCACATAATATAAGTATTCTATTTATAATTTTCAAAGACGAAGAATAGTTATTTTACAGCTTTGTCTAATTAGATTGGTTTTTTTATATATTTTTATTATTGATATATTGTGAATTATTTAACTGAACTTAATTTCTGAAAACCTTTCATATGAAAATTCTTTATGTACTTATTTTTATTTTAATCTTTATCCTTGAAATAAAAACAAAAAAGTGTTTGTAATTGTAAGTACTTGGTTGAAATACCTATACTCCTTTTTTTGACTATACGAATTAATACATAAAATTATGTCTTTTTTTTTCAGGTTTGAAGTTACTTAGCAGTTTTTATTTTTGTGGAATTCATATTTAAATACATATTTATTTATAAAAAAAAGATTTTCTTTTTGTCTTTATTTGATAGTTTTTGGCATAATTCATCTATTGAAATTTATTTCTAATTTGTACTTAAATAAGTGAAATAAAGATTATTTTAATTAAAACACTTGTATTTATTTAGAAGATTGATTGAATTGAACTGAGCAGAAAATTAATTAGAATGATTATAGAAACAGAATTCATAATGAAATGGAATTGTAAAATAAAATTTGAAGAATACTGAAAATAAAATTTCATTTAAAAGAAATATCTTATTTTATTGTACAAAATTAAATTTGTTATTGTGATTTTCTTGGTTTTATGTATGCTTAGCTTGCATGATATCAAGGTAATTATATTCTATAATTATTGTTGTATATCTCTTTATAGCTAACCCCCAATATGTAATTAATATTATGCTATTATTAATTGTTATATAATTTTTATATATGTAAGGAAGCAAAAATGTTTATTAAGTTGATTTTAGAATGGAGTAATTTTATCTTCATTTTAGAAAAGAATTTGAAATAATTTTTCCTCCTCTCCCTCCTTACATTTATTTATTATTATTATTTTTGTTGTTATTACCCTTTTAATTTTTGGTGTGAGTTCCTTATTTGAAGAAAGAAATTAATCTAGATTCTTTTGCTATGCAGTTTGTTGCATTTTGGGCATTTGTGCTTGGTATGTAGTTTGTTGAATTTAGTTTTTGTTTTGATTTTAGTTATTTGCATTTTAAGCATATTTGCTTTATTGTTTGTTGAAGTGTTTTTGTTGTTTAATTTCATTTTGAGCATTTGTGCTTTTTGTATTTGTTTTGTTGCTTAGCTTCATTTTGAGCATATGTGTTTTGAGTGTTTGTGGAATTCTTTCTATTGCTGTATATTTTTATTTTGAGCATAATAGCTCTGATTATTTATGAAATTATCCTTTTTTTTAAATTACTAAATGTAGTGTTTCCTTTTAATTAAGAAATATGAATGTTTGAAGTTATTAATCAACATTTGGCTATATTCTTTGAATTTTCATGCTTTGATTTATTTCTTTTATAACTATGAAAGGTTCATTATAACAATTGTCACCTATTGTAATATTACTTTCAATTTATTTTTGAAGAAGAATGCCCTGTAATTGTATAATAATGGAGTTGCTTACATTATTATTTTGTGAAATGTTTTTTTGAAACAGCATTTAGTCTTCTGAGACTATGTTTCCAAAGCATCAATAGATTTATTTTTAACAATCATGACATGAATTGTGAATCTAATTTCTACAGATATCTTGATGTGATTATTTTTTTACTTTTAATTTCATACATATTTCGAATTTCAATGACTTATTTTTTAAAATTTTATTTCCATTCTACTTTTTATTGGAAATATATGTTTGCTTTTAAAAGGTATTTTTGTTGTTGAAATTCAGGTCTCTTTACTTAGTTTTTTTTTTTTTTTTTTTTTTTTT
>JAOUZG010019728.1:0-19055 GCA_026289955.1 Argiope argentata
TTTAAAAATGAATGAAGATTTAAATAGCACGTATCCTAAAGCAGTGTGGGTGGGTATGTAGGTTAAAATTTTCGCAAAAACTAAAATATTTCCATTATAAATAAATGAATCAAAAATATCTTCAGAAAAATTCATGCTAAGTATTATTCTGTTCAGTTAATGTTTGCATCTTGTTTTATGGAAATTATTTGCTTGAGATCTAAACTTCTTAATTATTAGGATTCTGTTTTAAATAAAAGTTTGAATTATAAAATCGTTAATAAAGCAGGAATTTTCCAAGATGCATAAGTTTAATTTCAATAATAATAGTTTATATAAAGAGATATAAATGAATAAATACTTCGGGTATTTAATAAGACCAACGAACTTTTTAAGTTGTTTTCATTCAAAATTGGTATCTTCTGATGTTAGAATTTAATTTCTTAAAGCTGCCAAAATCAACTTGGAAATTTCAAAATTTTTCTACGATTTTATATATTGCTGAGTTCAGGAACAGTGTTCCATGATGAAGGAGGAGACAAAGACAGTTTATTGATCCAAAATCTTTAATATCAATTTACATCTTTTCAAATCGAGTTTGAGGTTTTTAAAACACCTTCGGATATTAAATATAAAAATAAAAAAAAACTGTATGACATCTATTTCTTGCACATACCCGAATAAATAAATGCAGACAGAGTCATCGATACAGTGACAACTTAGAATATAAAAAGAGTTTAGAGTACGCTTTTTAAATAGAGCATTCCTCAGTGTAACTACTCATAGTTCACGGTAAATTTAATACGAACTATTTTACGTCTTTATATTGATGAAACCCTACCTTTAAATAATGAGAATTTGTGGTGGTTTAAAATTACAAAGATTCTTCCCATGTATAACCGCTACTTTCTAAACGGACGTAATTCCGATAAATCTGTTGTCAATCCCTTTTATGTTTTACCGATAACATGCGAAATATTTTTGTTGAATGTCATTATTTATTTCATGTCGAGAGTCCTTAGTTGATCAGCCTTGGAATCTTCACTAAAAGTATGTTCTCTTGCAGCTCTACACCTTACTGCCCGCCCGGGCGGTGGGATTTCCTTGGACGCGCATCTATTCGACGTCCACCGATGGATTCCTCCTCAAGACCCTGTACAGAAAGATGACCGACTTCGACTGCCCCGTCATCCTCATCATGCAGGACACGGAGAACGCAGTAAGTGCCCTGCCACTCCCTTCTCGTGTTTGAACGATGCGAATCACAGGTATAACTAGGCAATGCAGGGTCTCTGGCACACATTTAGGATGTAACGTGTTTTTTATGTCCTAGAAAGTGCGATATGATCAATACTGTTCGTCAACGGATTGTGAAACTCTCCGCGCTGTTGCGCATGCGTTAGGATGGGTTTAATTCGCCAAAATAGGGGTGAGAGGAAATGTGAAAGGAGAGTGTGTTTACATTTAACAATGGAGACTCACGGTTTTATGAGATGTAAACATTACAGATAATTAGTAATATAGAAAGAAAAAAAGTACTGAAAAAAGCCTCCACCAACTTGAACAGTTCCTTGTAGGCATGAGGGATCCATGGTTTCATTGCGTTTTCTCCATTCAGTTTTCTCCGCCCCCCATTATAACAGCAAGAATCGATGTAATTGCCTCCTCAGACACTTGTCATATGTATGCACTGTTGACCGCATCGCATTACGCTGATTGGTTGAACATCTCCATTATTTGCATACTACCTGCTATAACAGTTTTTCTGGCTCTTCAGAGTAATATGCGGTCCGAAATGACACAACTCACGTTCACGTGGAAAAAAAATGAACTGAAAAATATTTAAGGGGGAAATTCCAAGGTCAAAGGTGAGTACCGAAAATGTGCTCTTCCATTGCGCTCTCACCCCTTAATGAGATAGAATCGTCTAAATGTGGTTGTCTCAGAATAATTTGAGGAACAGTACTTAAATAATTGTTTACGCTTGTAGTAGCACTTGCATCGACTGTTTCTAACTTTTTTTGGAAACTTCATGCCGATTGTGACCACCCTTCGAGTAAACCAAATACTTGCAGTTCATTGAAGTTTTTTTTTTTTTTAAATTTTATTTTCACATTTACAAAATATACAAAGAGAAAATATTCAAACGGTATATATAAAAATATCAAATTCAAAATCTTGAATAATCTCTACGTTTCAAACCACTCTAAGTCCGAAAAAGACAGTTTCGGAATTTATCTGTCTGTCTTTAAAGGCGAACGTTATGATGAAGGCGGAACAAGCGGAACTCAAAAACGCCATGAACAAGGCGGATAAAATTAAACATGTAAGTTTTATAACAAATTTGTACTTTTCTTCAGAAGAAATTTTCTATGAAATTCCTTCTGAAGAAGTCTGTCTGCCAAACTATTTGAGAAAAAATGAAAGGTGAAATCTGAGGAAATGCATGTAAAGACAATAACTCGAAAACCTGATGACTTAAATAAAAAAAAATTCGCTTGTTATTCTGTAACTCCATTTGTAGACCCATGTAAAAATGTAGGTTTTAATCGATTGTGAAAAAGGCCTCCGAAATGTACATTCGATTTTCTAGTGCTTGCACGCCCCGTATCAGGGGTTAATATACGTCCCTTCATCCATCGGGAGTAGTCTTCGCAGAAAATTCTGTATATCATCTAATTTTTCATATGTGTCATTTTAAAATGAATTCACATGCAGAAGAAAGATTAAGAGAATGCTACATTTAATCTACCGACGTCCTGACACAGAGGTAGCTGGTCTTCCTCTTGATCCGGGTTTCCCGATTAAGGCATGGGTGTTCATCTGTGTCCTATCTGCGTGTCCTATCTTCCTCACCCCTGTGAAAAAGGGGCTGTGCAGGCGAATGGGATGAGTGCGTAGCTAAAGTCGCACTCTTGGCCCTAGTTGGCACTACTTAATAAACAAGAGGCGCTTATTTCGGCTTAAATCCGCTGATGCCTTTTTTGTTACAACAACAACACTTAATCTTGTGTCGAAATGTTTGCTTCAGTCTTTAGTTTTATTTTTTAAAGTTCTTGTTATCGTCTTTAGATTCGGTTGTTAATGATCTTACGAATGGTTGAGTGGTAGGACCCTATTCATTAATTTGAAATATCTTGGAATATGACTTCTTCACATCTGGGTAAGCTGTTGTCCCGCGTTTTAAACTTTTTCTAATGTGTTTTTGGTATATGGAGAAATGGAAAACTATATATAAATTTATCTCAAACCTCTGCTAATTTGTTTTTTTTTTTTTTGAAACCTAGTAACTCAAACACAAAAATGAAATATGAAAACTAATATTGACTTTTTTTAAATTAAACTAGTTAATATTTACCATATTAATAAGTTTCTTTTTTTTGTAAGGTGTTTCTATCCTTATTTCTACGAGTGTAAAGAACTGCTTTTGGCTCTGAATATTTTTTTCTTCCGCTCTCTTCCAGGTATTTGGTGCCCTGCTGTCCGAACCCCTTAAACAAAGCGACGGTTTCTACGGAACGGGGGAGACCTTTCTCTTCACCTTCCACCCGTCCTTCAAGGTGAGCAATTTGATCGTGACTTTAAAATGTTGAATAGGGTCTGGCTCAAATTCCTGAGTCCATTAGTTAAAATAACGACGGACCAGTGTTGTCTTTTTCTAAATTATTTATTGACATCACACAGGACAACACAAAAACATTAATATAGATAAGGTAATATTTTGTAATTGTGGGCTTCGATTCAAACACTGCACTGTGATCACCCGCGTCTGTTATTGCCGAAATCCCTACGGCGTCTACCCCGGGGTATGTTTTTTCACACCCGTGATCACACGACCGGTTGGGAACGCGCATGCGCCACCGGAATATCACAGCCATAAGGTATTAAAAATTTCGATTTTCTTAAAATGATTTTTTAAAAAATTATCTTCTGCGAAAATAATTTACGCTTCATCATTTTTAAAAGATTAATGAAGAAATAAACGTTGAATAGAAGACAGAAATATCAAATTTCTAAAAGAAAAAAAATTGTGTTTGGTAAACTCCAGTACACATTCTGAACAAAAGATTTTTTTTTAAATATCAAAATGGAATACAAATTTGTTTTAAGAAAACTTTTCCTTTTATGAGTGCGATGCAACAGATTAAAAGAAAACATTCCTCGATTATTTTATTTATGAAAACCTTTGAAATATTTTTAGAGTAACAAGTGAATGAACATTGATTCAAAATAATCTTGTTTAGTATTTTTAGTGTTAGAATCGTAAAATAAATAAAGTTTTTATTATACATTTATAAATAGCTTGTAACTTACCTCGTTTTACTGAACTCGTAAAAAGTTTTTTTTTGACAAGTTTAAAATAATTAAAATCAGGATTAATTAATTTTGCAAGTTTCAGATAATTAAAATCACGATTCTTAATTTTTACTTACTAGAGATCTTTGTTGAAATTTAAGCTAAAAGTATTCAAATGTGTATGAATATTCCCTGCAATATTTTCCGAGTAAGAAACCCTAAACTGTGTAAAAGAATTAAGTACAATAATAGGAATTCAAAGTGACCTTGTATAATTTTAGATCCTTTTTGTCTAATTCTTGCTCTATTTTTTCAGGTATTCAAATGGACTGGAGCCAACAACTTCTTTATAAACGGAAGACACGATTGCTTTTCAATTGGAGTTTCAGAGTAAGTTTCATTTCTTAAAAATGTCTATTTATTTACAAAAAAATAAATCTAAATATCGTCTAAAAATAGATTGGTGCTATAGACCTTATTTCTAGATTGCCATAGACATAATACTTGGAAAGTATGGAACAATTTGATAAAAATGGTTAACTCATAAAATTCATTTTGTTTGTTCATAATAGTAAAGTTCCTTCGTCTTGCCTCGTGCCTTTCCAGTTGCATTTTTAGACCGTTGAGTCCGGTTACATACTAGGCCTGAATGGTCGTTTAAATATCTGATTCCACCTAGGTCGTTGACTACCTCAATCGTGGTGATTGTGTTGGAAATAACGAAGGAGACAATCTAGTTCTTGATTAATATATTATTTTTACATATTTACAAAAGATTAAAAATGAAATGAAACATGAAAAGCAAAAGAAGCTAGTCCCTCGTTCATGGCGAATCGCACCGCTCTCGTTCCACCCTCGTCCTTCCTCGGTCCCCTCTCCGTTCTTCCTCCGCCCTCCCGTGGTTCGCCCCTCTCGTACCACGTGACCTTTTTCCTCCTAGCAGGTGTTCTTACCGCCCTCGTTGGTAGTAGAGGAGCGGGTCTTACACGCCCCCCACCCCTTGGAGAAGCACATTGTCACCTCAGAGACAATGCTGCGACGTGGGAAATGGGCAAATTGCTAATCGTTGACCATCGTCTATTACAGTAGAAGGTTGAACCTGAAATGACAACAAATTTCCAAACAGTATTTGGTCACTAACGACTTGGAAAGGGGGAGAAAAGAGGTGAGAGAGCAACTGATATGCAGTTCCCAAGGAAGAGAAATCACAAAAATGCAAGTTAAAGCATATATAAAAACAATAACATATATAAAAACAAATATATATTACATATGCACAAGATAAGAATACAAGTAAGAAAACAGATGCAAAAACATTTCAGTACATTTCCTAAAAGCTTTTGCTCTCTTTACTGCTGCAATGGTAATCTAGATAGAGAGTCTGCATTGCAGTGTTTACTGCCCTTTCGATATGATATTGTTACGTCATATCTTTGCAAGGCTAAAGACCACCGTGTAAGTTTGGCGCTGTGAGGAGTTTGCTGATTGAGATAAGTCAAAGGGTTGTGGTCGGAGATAACTTGAATACGAGCACCAAATATCCATGTGTCATACTTTTTCAAAGCTTCCAAAACGGCATAGGCTTCTCTCTCTATAGTAGCCCAACGTGTTTGAGTTGGAGTCAATTTCTTGCTGGAAAATGCGATAGGTCTTTCCTTCCCATCTTCCCCTATTTGAGCTAAGCAGGCTCCAACAGCTGTTGCTGAGGCATCTGTAAATAACTGAAATGGTTTATCTAGTTGTGGAGTATATAATGAAGGCATCTTGACTAATTCTTCTTTTAAATTTTGGAAGGCTTGCTCTTGGTCTTTGGTCCATTCAGTTTTGTTGGGTACGTTCTTCTTGGTGAGGTTTGTCAGCGGTAGTACTAAGGAGGAGAAATTTGGGATATAATCCCTATAATAGTTTGCGAGCCCCAGCAAACTACGGACTTCTTTTTTATTTGTGGGCCTTAATAATCTATTTATGGCTTCAATTTTCTCGGGATCCGGAGAGTGCCTTCCTGAACCCACAATATGGCCCAGAAACTTTACTTCTTTCTTGCCAAACTCACATTTTTCCAGGTTTATGGTGAAATTAGATTCTTGAAGTGTACGAATTACTTCACCAAAGTGCCTTTTATGTTCTTCCCAGCTTTCAGAAAAATGGCGACATCGTCAATGTATGTACGGCAATACCCTCGGTGCTTTGAAAGGATCTTATCCATGCTCCTTTGGAACGTGCTTCCTGCATTTTTCATTCCAAAGGGCATCACATTCCATTGGTACAACCCCGAATGCGTGATAAAGGCAGTGTAGTGTTTTGCTTCAGGCTTCATGGGGATTTGCCAATATCCTTTGGTGAGATCTAATATCGTTATAAATCTTGCTTTTCCTATCTCGTACAATAGTTCAGTGACCAGTTTCATTGGATAAGCGTCTGCAACAGTATATTTATTCAGCTGACGGTATATTCATTCAGCTGATGGTAGTATTCAGTCTGATACTACCATTTTTCTTTGCAAAACACACCACGGGATGTGCCCAGTCACTTTCACTGTGTTCAATGAGTCCTGTCTCTAAAAGTTCTTGAACTTGGCGTTCTACTTCCCCTTGCAAAACAACTGGTACACGATATGGGCTTAATCTCTTGGGGACACAATCGCTAGTTACTCTAATGTTATGTCCCGGAACTTTAACGCCAGTAAAGTTCCTTCGTCTTGCCTCGTGCCTTTCCAGTCGCACTTTTAGACCGTTGAGTCCGGTTACATACTAGGCCTGAATGGTCGTTTAAATATCTGATTCCATCTAGGTCGTTGACTACCTCAATCGTGGTAATTGTGTTGGAAATAACGAAGGAGACAATCTAGTTCTTGATTAATATATTATTTTTACATATTTACAAAAAATTAAAAATGAAATGAAACATGAAAAGCAAAAGAAGCCAGTCCCTCGTTCATGGCGAATCGCACCGCTCTCGTTCCACCCTCGTCCTTCCTCTGTCCCCTCTCCGTTCTTCCTCCGCCCTCCCGTGGTTCGCCCTTCTCGTACCACGTGACCTTTATCCTCCTAGCAGGTGTTCTTACCGCCCTCGTTGGTAGTAGAGGAGCGGGTCTTACAATTATTATTAACACACATACACACACAAAAATAAACAGAGACTGTTTTTTTCTTTTAAGCATTTCAACAGCAGCTGATGTTGAAATCGAAAAATATGATATTCGCTTTAAAGATAGTATTCAATTTTTAAAAAATATTTAGTATGAAAACGCTTTGAAAGTTCTACTTTCTTTATTTCAACTGAATATTTGAAATAAATTAAGTAAATGAGGATACATTTAATGGAATTTGCTATTTTGAGAATTCATCCATTCTAAAGCTGTTACTATTTTTGAGAAATATATTTTAGAGGTATGTTTTTGAGTGTTTTTGAGTATTTATGTTTGAGTATTTTTGAGTATTTATGTTTGCCATGCGTGGCCACCCGTAGGACGGAAGGTGCGTTTCGGTCTCTGATATATCAATCGGCCGGCATCCCAGACTTTGGATTGGACTGCTCAAGGGGATCAAGCGAAGGGGTCACTCCTTGGGCTTGGCGTTAAGGATGGTCACTCTCCTCTGGGGTGACTCTCAGCGTTTAGTTTCAGACTAGTATCATGGCAAGTGTCGAGGTTGGCTGTCACCAGAGCCGGTAACAACCATCCCTTGTAAGGCTCCGTGGTGGGCGGTGCCGTCGGACCTGAATCTCCTCGTATGGCTCTTAATGTTAATACTGATTGTTATGCTTATTTTAAATTTTTTGTTATTGCATCCGAACAAAGTTCATTGAAAACTTTATCTCCGCTCTTGATACATAAAGCAATTATTAGGATTGTAGTTGAAGTAAAAACTATTAAAAAAATTAAAAAATGGGAAACTGTTAATTGAAAAAAAAAAGAACAGCTATCTCAAAACATAATGGAAGAAAAACAAATTGGCGAAATACCCGTTACGTTTACATCACATCGTTCACTTAATCACACCAAAGCAATAATGTCGGAAAAAGAGTTCCTGAGAGACTTTGAAGCAGACATTTTGGAAAACTTAAAACAACAGAAAGTAATTGATATTTAAAGGATAACTATCAAGAAAAATAACGAACGGATTCCTACCAAACATCTAATTTTAACTTTTAATACACCAGCCTCACCAAAATCTGTGCAAATAGTCAACATAACCTGTCCAGTTAAGCCATATATTCCAAATCCACTCGGTTGCTTTAAATGCCAGAAATTTGGACACAGAATAACTGCTTTCAAAGGGACCAAAGAAATTTGTTCCCGATGCTTTCTCCCAGATCATAAAAGGGATAACTGCTCAGTTCCAACGCCAAAATGCTCAAACTGCAACGGCGAGCATCCATTTTATTTCAGAGCTTCTTCAAAATTTAAAATAGAAAAAGAATTACAAAAATAAAAACCATATCTTTTCTGGAAGCTAGAAAAATTGTAACGGACAGAATGCCCAAACCAGTTCTCTCTTTCTCTGAAGCTATAACAACCAATATTATATCTTTGTAACCAACTAATAGGCAAAATTCTCATACTAATGCTTCTGCTACAAACAATCCCCTAGTGAGCACAATAAATCGCTAATAATGATATGATAACCGTAAAATGAAGAGACTGCCTAGCTCTAATAGAAATAATAATAATAAAAAAGTATTCGAGAAAGCGTCATCATCTTCTCTCACTTCTTTCACCCTTCCAAACCAGCCTGTTACGCCAATACATCAACGATCCACCACAGTTAGCAATAGTGATCCTCAAAATGGTGCAATAATACCTCACGTAATACCACTACAAATTTCCTCTGCACTCTATGAAAAATGACAAACCAAGAAGGAGCTGTCCGATTGAGACGAAAATTGGTGAATAGGAAGGTAATACACAGAATAGTAAATGATTAAAATCTCAGAAGAATTGAATAATTTATTTCAGAGTAACAATAACAAGTTCAACAAGATGTTGATCCGCCTCTAGCCTGGATAAAAGCTGCCACAAGCTGTGACATAGTCCTATAAAGCTTCTGGGAGGTCTCCTGCGGTATTTCCTGCCAAATTCGCTCCAATTGTCGAACGATAATATCAGAGACATAATCGATGGGAGAGAAATCTGGTGATATGGCAGGCCAAGGTAGTGTTTGACAAGCTTTCAGACAATTCGTAGCAACACGTGCCGTATGTGGTGTGGCATTGTCCTGATGAAAAACCAGCCGAGGGTACTACAAAAGGAACGGTAGCAAAACAGGTCTTAGGATGTCATCGACGTGCCGTTGAGCAGTAACTGAACCTTTAATGATGACCAAAGGGATCTGGCTATCAAAAGAAATGGCACCCCAAACTATAATGCTTTGTTGAAGGCTGGTGTGGTGTGCAATAGTGAAAACAGGATCCCCCCTCTGCCTTGGGTGTCTCCAGATACGTCTTCGATTATTGCCAGGACACAGTTGGAAGTGGTATTCGTCGCTAAAGACTATACGTCCCCAGTCGGTATTATTCCAACCTAATCGAGCCATGCATCACTGTAATCTGACTCGGAAGTATGCAGGCGTGAGTGGCAGGTGGCGTAACGGTCGGCGCGTGCGTAGATTTCGCTATCTGAACCGTCTGTGAAGGGTCGTGGCGGACACTGGTGTTTGGGTTGAATGTCTGATGGTTGATAGAGATGAAGTAGGTGCTGTGACATCTGATCGGACAATCCCTCTGGCCTCACGATCTGTTGTGGCTCTAGGTCGACCGCTACCATCCTGACGCTGAACTCCGCCATTTTGCACCCATTCTTCCCAGCATCTTCGAATCGCCCCATCGCTTAGACTCAAATGACGAACGATTCTCCTATTTGTCCAACAGACCTCTTTCAATCCAATGATACGATCTCTTTCAAACTCTGACAGTTGCTCGTAATGAGCACGAACCCTGCGGTGGGGCGTTTTTTTTTTAAGTTGTTGAAAGGTAATCTGTATCGCAATCAAACCGAAAGTTTCAACAACTGTTGAAGAACTGCTCCTTATTTACATCTGCTGGATGCATGCGCAGTTCCGATATATTGGCGATCAAACTATTCATTCATTGGACACAAAAATTTAATCATTTCCATATCCGGTCAAAATACTCATGCACGCGAAATTTCAAAGCAATCGGATTATTGTTTCTTGGTGTATCGATTATTCCGAAAACTTCTTCATTCTCGAAGAATGCGTGTTCGAAAATTCGTGCCTCAAAAATCGTGTGTCAAAAACGTTCGTGAATCAAGAAAGCATGAAAAAGATAGTGATCTGACTCCAAAACGTAACGAAATCTCTCAGCAAAACTTGCACGAGCACTTGCCGCTGAGAGAGAACAAGATATTTCCAGTCCTTCTCGAAGCGACCCTGTAGCTAGAGAAGGCCTTTTAAAAATTCCTCTTAATTAATTAGATAAAAAAAACTAGCAGTATCAGCGATGATACTGACGCCCTGCTTAAAGTCCATTCATTTAATGATGATATGCCCATTAGCGACTTTGAAGATAAACCTTTATCTTCCTGGTTTGTTCTTTCCGGCGGTTTTATTTTTCCCCCCTCGAGTGTTTTTTTTCCTTCATGGCCACTCTTGTTTCTTGGAACTACCGTGGTTTCCTGAATATATCTTCCGAAATTAAAGATATTATCAACAAACATAATCCCGCCTGTGTTACACTCCAATTCTTGCAGGCCTCCCCCGAGAGCTGTGTAAGACCCTGGCCGTTGTACAGCCATGGGGGGAGTGTCCTGCTCTTTATGTGTTACACTCCAAGAAACATACCTCAAGACGGATAAGCACTATATCCGTCATTATAGAATTTTCTCCAAACATAATATTAATAATCGAGCTACAGGCGACGTTGCTATCCTTGCAGCTGACCACATTCCTCATTAACTCGGACAGAAATCTTCAAGCTGTTGCCATTCAAATTCAGATGCATTCTTTAATTACTGTCTGCAGCCTTTATTTTCTTCCTAATGAACATGTTGTTCAATCGAAGCTTAATAACCTTATTTCACAGCTTCCGTCTTTATTCATAATTTAGGGATACCTCAAGGGCCATAGTACTTTTAGTGGTAATCTTACTTTATCCTAATTTCAATCATGTCTTGCCGGTGTCCGAGACTCTTCACCGGCGCCCGACAAAATTAGCTATTCCATGATTAAAAATTTGGCAATCGAATCTCAAAATGCTTTCCTTTTACTGTACAACCGCATTTGGAATGAACAGTATTTCCCTGTTCTCTGGCAGCAGACAATCGTAATCCCAATATTAAAACCTTGAAAAGATCCTAAAAACCCAGAAAATTACCGTCCAATTGATTTAACCTGTTGCATATGCAAGCTCTTAGAGAAAAGGATTAATCAAAGACTAGTTTATCTTTTGGAGACTAATCATTTCCTTCGTCCTCATCAAAGTGGTTTTAGGAAAGCTCGAAGTACTCTTGATAATCTTCTCGCTTCTCGTTTGGCCTTATTACAGAGGAAGCATCTGGGTGCAATATTTTTTGACATTGAAAAAGCGTATGATCGGACCTGAAGATTGGGTATTTTAAAGGATTTAAATGACCTTGGTTTAAAGGGCCACTTATCTATTTTTATTCAATTTTTTTAAAAAAATTTCCGTGTTAAGTAGAAATTCCGTGTTAAAGCAGAATCGGAATAATCTGACTATTTTATTCAGGAAGGGGGAGTACCTCAAGGTAGTATTTTAAGCATGACTCTTTTTATTTTAAAATTTAATAATATTTTAAATCAACTAGCCCCTTTCGTTAAAGGTTACTTAAACGTTTATGACCTGTACATCTCCTGTACAGGGATGCACATGAATTTTATAGAAATACAATTGCAAACTGCAGTAAATAATATAACATAATGGTGCAATGCCAAAATTTTTACCATTTCGGCTTCAAAAACCACCGGTGTCCACTTTTATCGAAAAAGAAATCTACACTTTTATCCTGAAATAAAACTAAATGAACTAATTATGCCATTCAAAAAGGAAGTTAAATTTCTAGGTATTACCTTTGATAAGAAGCTCACTTTTCTCCCTCACAGCTTTGAAGAAAAAATGTGAAAAGTTTTTAAACATATTAAAAGTTTTTTCAATTACTGCTTTGAGAGCAGATCGTCCATCCTTGCTTAAAATATACAAAGCTTTCGTTCTATCCAAGTTGGATTATGGTTGTGTAATTTACAGGCCTGCCAGAAAAACCATGTTACAGAAATTAGACCCTCTTCACCATAATGCTCTCTGACTGTGTTCAGGAGCCTTTAGGACCTCACCAGTTCAAAACTATATGTGTATTGCTTCGAGACCTCCTTTGACTGTAGGCGACAAATGTTATCACGGCATTATTTTTTTATTATTTTATCATTACTTTTTTAGAATTGAATCAAAATCACGACATCCTTTTCACAATTTTAAATTCACCCATTCTTAACTCGAATACAAGAAACACGAAAATTTCTTATACTTGTATATTTTACTAGAATTCAAAACATTCTCCAGGACCTAAATCTACTTCACCTGCATGCAACACCCCCACTAGACAATATTTTTCCTCCGTGGAAAATTCCCAATATACAATACCAAAATCCATTAAAAAAGATTTTCAAATCTGACACTTCAGATTCTATTTACAGACAAATTTATTATAAACATAGGCATCAGTATAGTGACTATATTGCAGTATACAGAGACTGTGTTCTCTTGCTCTGTTGTTTATTTTGCTATCTCTAATCTCATAGAAAGATTTGTTCACAAATTTATGAACACATAGCACTTTGTAAATAACTGAAGAAAAATAACATATTTTCTGGATATGCTATTATTCAATACTGCAATGCCGAAATTATTGTAATTACAGCATTAGACAGTGCCATTTAAAATGGGTAAGCGAACAAATTGTACATGGAATATTCGTTTATATTTTCTTATTTGAGTGATTTATAGACTTTAGGCGGCTCATTTATCGATTTTGAGTTTTGTTTAGTTAATTTTAAATTTATTTCGAAAATTTCAGGCCCACTGAGACGAAAAATGCGTTTTCTACAGTTAAGATCAGCCAGAATGCTAATTATTTACTTAATAACAAGAATGCCTCTTGCGGAAAATTCATCTATTAACTTATAAGAAATTTAATTTTTTGAAAATACATAGAGCATTTTTTTTTAAGTTTCAAAGGATTACATGTATGATTTTGTTCTAGAAGATTGGATAGTTTTCTGGTTTTATCATTAATTGTTTATAGTTTTAAAACTTTAGTGATAAAAATTCAGAGGTATTTGAGTTTTTGCAAGAAATAAATTGTTCACAAAAACATAAAATATAAAATTGGAAATTAGCTCAACTTGGGGGAACTATTCTAAGTTTTATGCCTCCATCATGATAGTTTTATTTTTAAGCATTATCACCGTTGTCTAAACATTTAAAAAAATGCATGGTTTTTTTTAAATATAAATATGCCGATAAAAAAATTACTGCATATGAACTTTTTTCCAATGAAGATTTTTAATTGGGAAATATCATGAAAATTTAATTTGCTCTCCATTTATTTTTATTAAATTTAATTTTGTCTTATAACTTCAATTATTTGAAATAAAGCCTTCTAGATTATAATGAAGTATTTATGGCTTTGAACAATTCTGATTTTAAAGAATGTGTTTCATCATAACAGAGAGTGGATGATAACTGGAAATTGTTTCATTGAAAATTATAAAAAATATTCATATTTTAGTGAGTTAAAGTATATTATTCATCACAAATCTGATAGTGGAGTTTCTTTTTCTGCTGCATATCATTTTTAAGTAATTAAATATGAAAAGAAATTACATATTAATAACGTCATAATAATTTCTATAATAGCCCCAACAGCTTTAAAAATTGCTTTTATTCAAAAAGTCATTTGTGGTTGGCATGGCATTGAGAATATGAATCTGGAATCATGCGAACTGGAGCATTAGGAATGTTTAAAAGTAATGATGTCTTTTAAAAAAATCATCTGAAAATTTTTGTCCAAAATAAATAGATTTGCAAGTATGTTGGTTCTAATATTTCCAAATGTTTCAACGTTTTTATTATCTTCAAATTCCAGAAAATTTTTATACCATTAAATAACTAATAAATATCTATAATTTTTGGTTTAATTTTATAACAGTAGCGGAATATTTATATTAATATATCCGAACGGATATAATTACTGACAGGTTAATTCAGGCATACACGTAGAAAAGGTTTTAGCATAACTGTTTGAGACAAGTTTCCAGACGATGTACAGTTCTAATCAACAGTTAGTGCCAGTGAGTTTATTGTTTGATAAATGCCATCCAGGTGAGGATCAAGAAAATAAGATCTTTATGATCTCCATTTATGAATTTTTGTTCCTCAGGGAAAGGTAACTATAAACCGAATAACAGAATCCTTTCACAGACATTTTCTCACCGAACTCTATCATCCTCTATTTCCTGCATAAGGTGTGCTATCTCTTTCCGTCTTTTGTGCATTTAATGATGGTTACATTATTAAATAATAGAAATAACAATTATTTACTAGACAGCTATGATATTTATACTATTACCTTTAGCTTTATGTTGTAATAAAACTAGTTTACAATTTAAATACCAAAACTACAAATAAGTCTATTCAACCTTATTTTAGAGAATGGTTATACTTAATTTGATGATGCTGTGAGTTGGGGGTGCTTGAAAGCTTTTATCACTGAGACAACGCATCTCCTGCAGGGTTCTCTCAAATGACTTTCTAGTGAAATAGGATTTACGTTAGGATAATTGACATAATGCATGCTTTCCGGGATTATGGACGCGTATAAAAGCATTTTAGATTGAAGTATAAAGCTTTGTTGCAAAATGATTCAATGCTAGTGCACTCTTCTACTATTATCTACAATTTTTCAATTAATTAAGGTGATCATTTAATTACTCCCAATTATTAGTTTTTTTCTTTTAGTAACGAATTAAGTAGTCTGATTGTAAAGTAGACCTGTTGCATACTAATTAATGACCGATTCTTTGTCTTTTTCTCTAGGGGTCATTTCGGTCTGTGGATTGATTGCGACCTCTACCGGGGAACCAGCGAACAATGCCAGACCTTCAACAACGACACGCTGGCGTCCTCGAGAGACTTCCATATCAAAACCCTCGAAGCCTGGGGATTCGTCTAGAAGTAGATCTAGTCACTGCTGTGTGTCTTCTAGTTGGTAGTTCCGCCACCGCCGCATAGACCCACCCCTTTCGGCCGGTGCTTCAGGACCCCACCTCCTTTGCTCGAGCTTGTGCCCGAATGCTCGAAGACCAATCTTCTCGAAGCGCCGGCCTTTATTCTACCCCACACCCACCCAGCGCGGAAGGTTTCGAACCGCAACTATTACATTACTAGCTCTAGACGGCGTCGCCAAGAAAAAGAAACGAGGCATTCCACGCATTCGGGGATCGCCTGTTTCGAAGACTGGAAGAGGCAGTCTCCAAATCGGAAAGTGTCGATGCAGAAGAGCGCAGTGTATCTAGTCGTCTGTATGCTGTAGTCAAGCTGGGGGAAGGGAAGAAGGAAGAAAACCAACAAAAACTGTTGGAGAACTTTTTAGTTGTTTAATGTTTAAAGGAAGTTTAGCCTTTGTTTTTCGTTGAGTTCAGAAAGAAAGAAAAAAACATTTTGAAATTTTAGTTTTGCTACCACAATTGGACGTCGAAAAGAAAAGTGATATAAAAGAGAGAAAGAGAGAAACCTCCAAGTACAACTGACAAAGCGAATTCAGAAAATTTATTGAGCATTCTTTTTCCACCGCTCTCTCCACGCTGCTCAGAATCCTAGTTGCGCGAGCTGCAGAAAAATGCATCCACAATTATCCAGTGCTTCAGAAGACCTACTTGCACGGAAGCGGGAACTTTATAGAAAACATTGCTAATTGCGGCAGTGAAGCATGAGTGTCATTTCATTTGGCTTTGTTATTCTTACGTCTTTTCAATGCTTTGTAATGCATGGAATGGTTCCTTACTCATTTCCCATGTAGAGCAAAACCGTGGGGAGGGTTGTGTATTATTACTGCTCGAGACGCTGTCGACCTGCTATTTGTCCAGGGTCGGCACAAGAAT
Source organism: Argiope argentata (assembly GCA_026289955.1). Taxonomy (NCBI): domain Eukaryota; kingdom Metazoa; phylum Arthropoda; class Arachnida; order Araneae; family Araneidae; genus Argiope; species Argiope argentata. Next base: position 16,407 of record JAOUZG010019728.1, read on the forward strand.
CGTCTTCCAATCAGAGTTTAGACTCGACGGCGACGCCCCTCAACTCACCGGGTGACCTTCCACTGGAAGTTTTCTTTTATTTTTTAAATGAAGGGAGAAAAAATCGCGACACGCTCAAACCGTCTCCCTCCTAAAGGGATGGACCATCTTAGAATATTCGCCCTTTATTCGGGCTCTACTTTTTTACTCTTTTGAGATGAATGTTTTTATTCAGATCTTTAACACCTCTCTCTAATCTACATAGATAGATAATTTTATATCGAAATATATTGAATACGTATTAATCATTGTATTAGTTCGGAGTCGCAGCTTTTAGAATTTTTTTGTTTCTTTCATTGCGATTTAAAAAAAAAAACATGAAAAAAAAAAGAACCATCAAAGTTGCATGAAATAGTATTTTTAGATAAAAGTTGTATTTAAGGCGTGAAAAACCTTTCGAATTAGAACTTGGCACTCTTTCGCTAGATTTTACAAATATTTTTATTAGTGTTTTTATATTTGTTCTTTTGTTTGCCTCTTTGATTATTTTCTTTCTTGAGTACCGAACTAAAAAAAAAGGAATAAATCATCTCCCTAAAAAAGCCATTGCAATCTACAATCTAACTGAAACTTATCAAATTCTTGTAAATCAAACTTTCTACGATTCCTAAACAGTTTTATCTCTCTTTATCATCAGCCTTTTATTTCGATAAAAGGTTCTTCACTGTTTTAGAGTTGGCTGCCCGGGGAGACCCCTCATCTCGAAGACATCGAGTAGAAGGTCACCCTTCGCTACAAAATGAAAATCGTTTTTATTCCTAGTACTTATTTTTGTACGTCTTCCCTTCAAATAACTAGAAGGCCACCTCGATCCCCCTTCACCACCTCCATCGACTTGAAGTAGACGCGCTATCGATGTTTTACAAGCTGTAGGTAGGCTGCCGCCTTGCTTTCTGAACTCCTCGAATCTCGCCCTCCGCAACGTCTCTACACGAAATCGCGAGAACACAACTGCAAATAGGAGCTTTCTGGCCACTTTATTACAATCTGCAATGGCCACTTTCGCTTCAAAGCAGATTACCACATTGCAGAGGCTGGACATTTAATAAAAGAAACCGTATAATTTCAGCCGGTACAACATTGGTGCTAATTTAAAGCGTTTATAATCCTTTGACGTCGTCACTAGTGTTGTGTACAACTTTTTTTTTCTTTCAGAAATGTTCAAAGCATAAAACACTGGAAGTAGTTCTATTTGTGTTGATGCTTTGACGAAGCGATATATGGCTTTAAGAATTTCTGCTTGTGGCTTCTTCTTAAGAATCAAATCATGATGACAAGATATTTAAATCATGATCCCTGTAGAGGGAATAAAAAAAATTTCAGCGCTTAAAGGCAAGAAAAAAGTCATAGGCTTATGCTGAATGATTTCAAATATTCTTGATAGTACTGGCTATGGTATCAGAACTATCAGCAGAATTGGTATTGCGTCATGTACTCTACGCCTTCCATGTAATTGGAAACAAGCTGTACATAACACTAGGGACGATATTGAAGAATAACAAATAATTCAACTAGCACTTTTGGGTTGGCTGTAATTATATTGAAGCAAATATTAAATTTTCAACCTTTGTATTTTTAATCCTTCAAAGAAAATTACTCAGTGCTCCTCTTTCTTTAATCCTGATATGCTGAAGTAAGCATTGCATTTATAGGTTATATTTTAGTCGCTCTGATATGAGCACATTATCTCTCCTTTTTATTATTTTGCACTAATAGCTATTGTTTGAAGTTACTTGAAATATTAATACATCTCCTTTCCATTTTCTGAATCTTGTCATAAAAGCCTTCTAATGTGTAATTCTTTGCCTTAAGTCAGTTCAATGTTACCACCACAAATGCTACTATGCTAGGTTAATTGCTTAGCGGTCATGAGACGTAATATTACTACAAGGATAGCCATTATTCTGATGTTCCCGTTCTAAATGTTATATTTACAATTTCCCAAGAAAGAATTTGACTTTCCCCCTTCGTTTTTGTGTCGTCTTTTGATTATCACTACAGCAATAAAAGCTTCGTTGCCTTCGGTTTTTAACTGAATAAGAGACTAATTAGCAATATTAACAGATGCTTTATTTTATTAATCCATCCTGGAGGTAGAGAGTAATAGTCGATGAATAGGCTAAAGAAACGTTTTGCTATATTTCTAAAACTAAGTAAGAGAAGGAAAGTAGCAAAAATTGCAAATTTCGGGACAATTAATAGATTTGTCAGTGGAATTAATTCCGATATTGCGTCATTTGTGTTTCATCAAACTCTGTTTTGATGTTTGGGAAAAACTGAAGCCTTTAAATGAGTTAAAATGTAGGAAAACCTAAAATGAAATCAATCTATCTGAGGTGGTATAATCGATAGTGGACGGAAAATGTCTTCTTAATGGAAGCTTCTATTTTTTAAGCCAGCCAAGATAAATATTTTGACAATACTGTCTGTTGTCCGCATCATGATTACATCCGATACCATATCATTCCATTGTCATTTTACTAGAAAAAACAACTTGCAGCAATTATCCTCTCTGGAACCGATCGTGACGTAGTAAGGTTATTTTTCTACTGGATGACATTCTTATCCAATAAAACATATCTAATATCTTATGGAATATTACATAGGTTT
>JAOUZG010019732.1:3709-14896 GCA_026289955.1 Argiope argentata
ATAAAACATATTTTTTCAAATTATTCATAGTGATGAATACTTTGATTAAAATACTTAACTAATCTCACAATACAGAGCATTTCAATAATTTCATAACGAAATAATGTTGATTAACTGCAAGAGAGATTAATTCTCGATGAAATAAAAATGATGTATTTCTAATTAATTTCTGAGTTATATATATGAAACATGCTTTTTCAAATTATTCTGATTAATACTCTTATTAAAAGACTTAACTGACCTCACAATACAGAGGATTCGGATAATTTCTCAAAGAAATAAATGCGATTAACAGCAAGAGAGATTAATTCTAGATGAAATAGGGATGATTTATTTCTAATTAATTTCTGAGTCATATATACGAAACACGCTTTTTCAAATTATTCATAGTGATGAATACTTTGATTAAAAGACTAAACTGACCTCACAATTCAGAGCCTTTGGATAATTTAACAATAAATTATTGTTGATTAACTTCAATGGAGATAAATTCTAGATAAAACAAAAATGGTATATTTCGAAGTAATTTCCGGGGCATATATGAAATATTCCTTTTACTCATACATTAAAAGTAAATGATTTACTTTTATTGTTGAAGATTTTAAATAATCAATATTTTATTCATGTTGTTTTACCTAAAACCTCCATCCATAGACAACAAATCTTTCCATCAAGATTTATTCACGTAATGACGGCCAATTCTAAAAGGCCGTAATGACTACTTGCAGTTAAGCAATTACTAACATATGTTACTCACGTATATGAAAGTCAACATGAGAATTTTTGTAATCAAACTGATGTTTCTTTCATGTCTATACCGCTAATAATAGTAATTCTTAACCAAGGTATATATTAGATGAATAAAGAAACGATCATCTTTTCCTTAATAATGGTGAGGAAAATGTAGGACAAAATAATCAGTAACTTTTGGGAATTTTGTAAAGAATCTTTTCTGCTGACTCAGCGAAAGTAAAGGAAAAATATGTACAACTCTACACTTTTATGATAAAATATTATAACTAGGGCATTGGAGTAAAGTTTAATAAATGAATTAATAAACTTTATAATTCAAATTTATGATTGATGATGGGTTTTTTTAATCAGGTTTATTCTTTTCCAAAAAAAAACATTCTTTTTTTATTTTAAAGAATTCCATTCAATAAATGTATGTAAGCATTAATATTTGTTGAAAGTAGAAGGCAGTTTTGAAGACACAGATAAAGCATTGAATTAATTTTAAAGTTCGTTTCATTCCATCCTGGGAGATTACGATTTATTTACAAGAGCACGAACAAGGCACAAAAACAGAAGCATATAAAGGAAGATAAATCATTATCCCTGGTCTTAAATACTATAAGATTTTGATAAGGAAAATAATTTTTCATATCGTTTATATAAAATGAGAGATGGGGGATTTCCTTGACACTAGATTAATCATGTAAGGGAAGCACAAAGATCTGTCAAAAAGTATTTTGTTTAGTTCAGCAGTTTTCATCCTTTCACTCGGAGCGTGGGAGTCTTTCACCTTTCAGCCAATTCAGAAATTTTACTCTGCTTCGGTTCATTAACTTGAACAAGTGGAGTTCATTAACTTGAATAAATGGAATGGAGCAGGGAATAAGAAAAGATGTTTAGAATGAAGTTACTATGGGCTAACTTAAATTGAAGGTAAAGAAATTAATTTGGATTGAAATAAAAAAAGTGATTTAAATTAAGAGTTTAAAAGACCATTACACACACACACACACACACACATTGTTAATTTCCTTCAATTTCTGTATTTAGTGAGAATGCATTAATTACTCTTAAGTTGCAGTTGCAAGATATATAATTTCAAATATTATATTCTGCCTTTTATAATTTTTTGAGGAATATATAAAGCATACTTACTTTCACCAAATGGATCATTTTGACCATAGAATAAATATGGTTGAGAATACATACAATTATATAAAAATATGTGACGGCTTGATAATGACGATTTCAGATATAAATTTAAATATAGAAATAATTATGTGTTAGTAAAATTTGCTTATATAAGAATCAAGAAGACGAACCTTAAAGTAAATTAGCTAGAAACTATTATAGGTTGTCAGTAAAAAGAGGTTTGAATAAATGTGTTAGTAAAAGGTGATGGTTGAATAATAGATAGTCTTGAAGACCTAGATTAGAAAACACACTTTTTTTAGCAAATAAACATAAATGAACTGCCTTTCCATTACAGCACCCCTTAAAAAATGTATTGAAAATATAAAAGTTCTTCTAGTTCATCTTCTTAATTTATTTCAAGAAGAAAGTCAATTTTTTTTATTTAAATACTGAAAGCAGTTATTTTGATACCTTTGGTAGTAATAGGTATATGCCAACTCATGGTAATCCTAGTGTTAAACTTTACTAATTTTTTGAAATCTGTCAAAAATTATTTGTCATTAATTAAGATTGAAAATCCTAAATACATTTAAGAGCTTGAATATAAATATTATAGGAAGTAATTTCACAAATAATTCGACTTTTCTCGAATATTCATTAAATAGATAAACGCAGGTGGAACCAAAGATGCAATGAAAAGGGAACTTTGCTAATAATGAATAAAAAATGTTTTTATTTTTATGAAAACGACTTGGGAATAAAATAGAGATCTAAAAGGCTTCGTCTGTGCACACATGTTGAGCATGCGTGCATTATCAATAATGTTAATGATCTGTTAAATAAAATTTTCTCAAATACCTTTTCATATCAAATATTTTTGATGCGAGAACATTTAAAAGCACTATATCAAAAATACTGCATTAGTTTTAAATAATAAATACAACCGTACACATTCAATTTATCGTGTAATTAATAATTTTTACTTAAATTTAAAAAGTTACTCATTTTAAAGAGATTATTAAACTATGTGTAGTTTAATTTAAAAGTTTAATCTTAAGCAGTAATGACACTTTCGTGTTAAAATTTTTAAATCATTTATTAAAAATTAATTTTAATGAGCAGATTATTTTAGGAAGCAATTGATTTTCTTTCTTATCCTAAATGAAGCGAGACTATATTAATTATAATAATTAATCGATTGAAATAGTTTATATTTCCCTTACCACATTTCTGTCTTTTCTGTTTGTAAATTCATTCATTTTTTTAAAAATTATACTTTAAAAAAATTTTTATGCTTTTATTTTATTAGTGTTCCATTTAAATTAAGTTAGTTATATTCTAAAGTATATAGTTTCAAAATAAATTTTGAGATATAATTTAGAAAATATGAAGCTTCAGTAATATTTTTTTCTAATTCACTTTTATAGATATTTTATAAAATTTTCATTTAATGAGATATATTTTTAAGTAATATTTTCTACTTCTAAGATATTTATTTATAAACTTTTGAAAACTGAACATAGACATGTTAAAAGTTATTAACAGTAGCATTTCATTCGAAAAATAATATTTTAAACTATTAAATTTACTGTATTCAAAATTTGTAATTTCTTTAATGTAACCAAATATATTGGTTTGGATGAATAAATATTGTTATGTATATTGTTAAGCATGTATGTAGAAAATAATAATTAAATAAATAACTAATTTTACTTTAGAGTTAGGAAGGCTTTCTTATTATAAAATTCCCCCTATAAAAATTATTTTGAAATATATGTTACTAATAGGTTGTTATTAAAGATAGATTTCAAATAGATTTTAAGTCATTATCTTTATGAAGATATCGAACCTACCAAAAAGTTAATTTTTAAACGAAGTCCTGAAAAAAAAACATTATGAACTTATTTTTATAGCAATAATATCTTAATTTTCTGTTCAATTCATCATTTTATTAACTTTTTCACACCATTCTTACAGGTTGCAAACATTGATGTTGTGTTAACTTGCACTTCAAGAAGTAAAAGTAATTCAAATTAAAATAAATCATTTTATAGCAATTTCGAATTTTTTATCGAGTTTTTCAGAACATTTCAAATTTTTAGATTTTGATGAATTTCCAAACTTCAAGACTGTCTGCAAATAAAAAACCCCGCATTTTTGGATTATTTCTTTCTTTGTTTGATTATTTTTGAAGATAATCGTCAAAAAGTATTCTATTGAGCTGAAAACTGAAATTGAAATTAATTATTACAACGACTCGCAGTGATTTTTATAAAAATTAAAAGGAAATCCAATGAGAGAAAGAAAGCCTATATATTTGTCTGCACATATGTGTATGTGAAAAAGATAAATTGTAAATGTAAGCAGATATCCAAAGGAAGTTTGTAGCTAATAATGCAGATGTGTGTCTAATAATGGGCTAGACCCTTCAGAAGTTTGATTAATTGTCTTTATATCAGCTTACATCTGAAAAAAAATCGAACTGAAATTCCTACGCTGAATTGAGATTAGAAATGCAGATTATTACAATAAATTTGATCAGCTTTAAAAAAGAAATTTCATTTTTTTTGCTTTTATTTATCGTATCCCAAAACAAAAAGGGTTGTGGACTAAATTCTTATATTCGGAAGTAAAAATCTAACTACACATTTTTCAAGAAGAACCTAAACGATAGTACTATAAACAAGTTGCATGGTGTGTGGTATAATATTGAGAATGCGATATTACATTTTATTGTTTTACATTATTTAATATTGTAAATATTATTTAACATCTTATAGTACTAGGTAATATATATGTACATTAAAAGTATATTCTAAGTAGAGGAAACGATGCTTTCTCTAGATTTGCTTTAGAAACCCATAAATTAATAAATATAAGTTGATTTAGTTTTATACTTTTAAGAAACTGAAATGTAAACTTAGAGAATATTTATTTGAATTAAGAGCATAATTGTGAAAATACAATCAAAATCGTTAACAATTTTCAAAAATTGATATGATTAATCAAATAATGAAACATCTATAGAATGACAAATACACTTTAAAACTGTCTCCACTGCTATACTAATTTTAAGGGTAATAGGTATGCGTAAAATATTCTAAAAGTAATTAGGATTATTGATGAATAGGATCTGTGAAGATAATCTTAGATTTTTTTTTATTTTGAAATAAAAAGTGTTCATATAATATTTCATTGTATTTTGTAATTTATAATAGCTTTTTGTATATATACAAAAATGCTCAAGAATTTAAATCAAACATTAAATTAAGAAATTTCAACAGTAAAATAAATGTTTCAGAGCAAAAAGGAGATTCATATCTACATTTTATAAAAAATGTAGATGAAATTCTGCTGTTCTTTCTCAAGTGCATATTATTTTACTGTATTGATTTTTTTCTTCCTAAACACAGCAATTAAAAGAATTACTTTTCAAACTTTTTTAAATAATATGTTATTTTCGTAAGAAAAAAGTATTTAAATTGAGTAGATGTTTAAAAATAATTGAGGTTTAAACATGATACTTATTAAAATAGACTTTTTCTACAACCTTACGAATTCTAAGATCAAATATCCGTTTCTCATTTCAAAGCCATAAAAAATTTAGTCATAAAATTTGCTGATTCGGCAAGATTTTTCTCTAAATCTTTTTCAAAATATTATGAAATACATTTCAATATACTTCTCTTTTCTGAAGTCTCCTTTTTAAATTCGACAGAAACCATTGCTTGAAAAATATCTCAATTGCGAAGTCTGATATATGATTTCTCAAAAACGGACATTTCCTCTGTTATTCCATAGCCAAGACATTTTGATTTAGTTCTTTAAAAAAGTAAATACTAGAAGAAAGTGACATGTTTTCTCCACTGTGCCTAGATTATAAATGTATTTATGTGAATGGGTATACTGCAAAATTTTGTGCAAAAGACATATGATATAACACTCATTTATATTATTTCTATGTTGTATATATTTCTGTTATTTGTTATGTGGTATAGTACTTATTTATTATATTTTGTATAGTTTGATATTTACTATATACAATATTTTATTATCTATGAAAATATTAAATCCTATATTTTCATAACATTTTCTTATAGGAATATCTAATACTACTAGCAGTTTAACAAATGATGAAAGAAATTTATGTTAAATATTTATTTTATTATTCCTTTCATACTTTTATAGATATAAATTCGCTTCATTGAATTAAATATTTTATTAGGCAGTTTCTAAAATATAATACTTAAAAATTATATAGGGTTGAACAGTAAATAAAGTATTTTAAATTTCCTTTATTGCAATCATTGTTATCCTGATAATCTTTGAAATTGACACTTCGGTATTCATAGATACAAAAGGTACTCAAAAAACAAAAAGAGAAACATTTTTATATACTTTAATGTAAAAATATATTTAAAAAATGAATAAAAAAGTACAATGTTTTATATATTTTATTGTAAGAAACTATTAAAAATATGTATTTTTTACTATAAAAACGTCAGTTAGAGCCTTTTTTATGAAGATAATTTCTGATACACAATATGTATTTTTCTGTAATACATAATATATGAAATATCTTAATCATAATTAATGAAATATCTCAAATCACAAGGGATTAAAACTGAGTATTCTATAGAGGATATTTTTACAAATTTATTTTATTATATTTTCTTATAAGATGTAAAGGAGATTGTATACATTCCTTTTTCATTGCAGATTTATGATTTAGTTATAATGAGGATATATCGAAGATTCAAATTTTGAAAAGTTTCTAAAAGTTGAAACTCTTTTTTTCAAAAATTAATTAACTAGGTCTTAGTAAGTAATCATGATCTCTTTATTTGTTTTTAAAGTTATTAATCGGTTCATCAGAAGGAATATAGGAAATTTCAGAGGTCTCCAATTACTCATTTCAATATTTTGGAAGTTTTCTTGGTGTAATAAGAAAATTGTTCGCCAGAGGGAAATTAAAGCACAAATTTATGTCCGAGAAAGAGTTCAAGTAATTTGATCTCATGATTAAAATTAATTTCGGTGCCATTATAATGTGAAGACGAGACAAACATAAAAAGCAAAATGAGAAGTGTATAATGCTGGGAGAAATTAATCTTGATAAACAAAAAACAGAAAAGAAATAATAACATGTAAAACTAGAAGAAATAATTAAATTTAATTCATAAAGTTTTACCATAAATTGATGGATAAAAATAACTTTCTTCAACTTCACTTCAATGTCACAATATCTAAATCACATTTGAATTAGTTTTTTACTGACTGATACTTTTTACTACTATATATAATATACAGAAAATTGAGCATTTGCTAAATATCTTACCGAATAATCTTTAATCATGAGAAACATGAGTTTGTATTTTTGTGTTTTGTTTTCGGAATCTTCTGGCTTGGACATTTGGCCCAGAGCAAACAGTCTTGCAGCAGATACATATTTGAAAGAAAAAAATCTAAATTCTGGAATATTTTCAAATGCAAATTAGAAATTTTAATTGAAATTTGAGCAGAATTTTGGTATTTTTTTTCGTGATGACATCCGAAAATTTTACAACATAAAAATTATTTGAAGTTCATAATTAAATTAAAAATTTATCTTTAAGAATGATATCAGAATGTTCACAAATATATTAGTTTTTCATTTTAATGAAATTTTTATAGCAATATTTTCAAGAAATATTTTTTAAAAAAAACAATTTATTCTCACAAATCAAAAATTAAATTTAACTTGAGGTTACCCTTTTCGAAATTGATTACATTTTACGGAATGATTGAACGATAAAACTGTCTTCTTTAACTTACGAGCAACCTTTGCCAGTCATCTGGTTAGGATTATTATAACTGGTATTAATTTTAGCTAAACTTTGAATTCAGCGTTTTATATAACTTGGTCTATTAAAAATGGATTAAGCCCAAAAGTATATTTAATTGAAACTTAATCACTGATATTTCAATAAAAATTTTATGATCGGCAAAGCTGGATGATAATCAATAAAATATTTCATCTGAATACTGGTTATTATTCTTCGAAGTGTCAGGCTTATTTCTACATGTAACAAGAACATTTTATCTTTGAATCCTTCTGTAAAATGAAATTCTGTAAATGTAACTCTTAATTAAAATTTATTACATTTTAATAAGGTTTTAATGGACAGTTTAGAATTATGCAAATATATTTAGTAAATGTTTGCGATGGTTAAATGGAAAAAAAGATGCTTATGTAATTGAAAAAAAAATGATAATTAAACTGTATCTATGCCTTCTTTAAGTGTGGTTTCTCAACTGTATGAAGGGAGTGGGACGCATTTTGGAGGGACCTCTGGTACTTTGGTAAATGTTCTGGTTGGTGTCACCGCCTAAATTTCTCTAAAAAACAGCAAATATCATCCCTAGTTTTATTTATTTATTTTTTTTTTGCTTGGACACAACTTCCAACATGGCCGGAAGAAATAATCTTGGTGCAAGGCAGATCAAACCTTCCTCAATCATATTTTTAAGTGAATAAAGTTTACTATTTTTGAAGTTTTAAAGTATCTGCTTTTTTTGGGATTTTTTTAAAGATCTTTGGGTTTTATGAAAGGATTATTGAAGATCACCTTAGATCAGAAAAAAACACTAATAATATGTAAATTATTTAGTGAAATGTTAAATTCTGACTTAAAGCCTTGATTCCAAATTTATTTCGTCCTTACAAATCTCTATTTTTTATTATAACATATTACAAATTCCTTTTTAAAAAAAGTTCCTTTTTCATTTTTTTACAAGAATTTATATGCATAAAAGAGAAATATGTTAATTCCGTTAAGAAAACGCTCCATATTATCAAGAATTCAAGTTCAAATCCCCTTTCTCCCATTTAAGTTCTGTATCCTGTCCCATAATCAATTCCCTCACGTCTCGATAAAATGAGGTAGAGTGGAGTCTCTTCAATTGCAGAGTTAATTGATAGTGGAAGCCGAATTATTTCACGATGAAGAAAATTTCTTTCTCCTTTTATTAGGTCTAAATAATTAAAAAAGGATTTTTATATGTATGTTTTTAAACAGGTACAGATATCCAACTTGCATTGATTTTTCAATTCGCAATCCAAATTTCTAATCGCCATAAAAGGATTGAAGCTGCAATTTTTCTCAGTTTAATCTTTATCCAATCTTAAGCAATTAAAAATATAATTTCGTCATATACTTTCTATTTTCCTTATAAAAATATATGTTTTTTGTACAAAAAAAGAAAAAAATATGTGAACTCAGTTGAAGAATTGAACTCACCATGATATTAAACATTCACGATTATTTTCTTTTATTTAAGTTCTTTTTTTGGTTCCTCAATAAAAAGAGGTTTCATCAATAAAATGAGTTAGAGACGAATCTCTCCAATTTCGGAGTGAATTGAGAGTTTCAGCCGAATTGTTACATGAAAATGGAAGTTTCTTTTTCCACTTCTATAGACATATGTTGCTAAACTATAAAACACATATATTTCTAAATACAGATAGATTACAAATACTTGTTTAGTATTTTAAACTCACAATCCACATTTTCAATGATTTTTAAAAGATTTCACTCAGCTTCCTCAAGTTTTTAAAACTTAAAAATTTTTCTTAAGCGTTTTAATTCAAATATTCCTTCATATACTTTTTAATTTTCTTAGAAAAATGCAGAACTCAATTTATATTAAAATAACTATGTCAAATGTACATTCAAATCCTTATCCTCCTCATCACACAGAAAATATGAGGTAAAGTGATATCTCTCAGTGGTTCGAATCTCCCCATCACTTCATAATTCGACCAGTTTGTATACGGATTGTTAGTTAAGATTGAATCTTTTTCTATGAAATAGTTTCTTTTAACCATAAATAACTAAAAATTTAAAATAGAAACTATAAAGATAATTCCTCCACTTTTCCAACCACCATTTCATTCAGATTCGTCTTTCTTACTGCTTATGTCACTAAAATGATAAAATAAAGAGGAGTCTTCCAGTTCCAAGTATCATATCGAGTCATCACCATCTACACATTTCTTAACAGGATTTTAGTTTATAATAATCAAGTAAGATACTGATTTAGATATTCCCCTTATCGTTCTTTATACATTAAAAATATGAGGTAGAATAGAATCTCCCCGTCATCATTTGCTCAGTTTCTGGACAGGAGTTTATCGAATGTTAAATCGTTTTCTGAAAAAGTGTTTTTTTATCTTTCAAGCATAATTTAACCAAAATGTTAAACAAGATGTTAAAAGAATTCATCCACTCATCCCACCCTTTCACAATTTATCCAATTCCTTCTCTCTCATCTCTGATCTCACAGAAAAGATGACAATAAAAGAAATTGAAATTTTTTATTCAATTTCTTTCATTTTAACCTATTATGTCAGAACATTCATTTTTCACAATCACCGACATTTAGAAAAAAATGCATCTTTTTGACCGTCTCAAGGTCAATCGAGTTCTGAAATTTTTTCTCGAAGACAGATTTTTTTTTAAAAAATACATCCTAACTATCTTTTAAACAGTCACGTGACTATGAGAGCTTCGAAATTTATAAACATGAGCTCCAAAACATTTTCTTGAGACATATTTTCAATAATTCAATATAACTATGTATTTACTTATTAGAAAAAAGATAAAACAATTTTATGTCTAAAACAAATCATAAAAGATACGTTATGAATCGTAATTTTTAATTATTATATTAATTAGATACGCATATGTATTTAGAGAACATCTATACTGCTATTTCTAAAAGTTTCTTTTTTGTCTGTTTTGGTTTTTATATACATAATGTAAAGCAATTAAATTATTTGGCGTAAGCATATAGCAGAGTCATGGCTGAAATCATATACAAGACAGGTTGAATTTTTAAGTTCGTTTTATTCCACCAAGGGAAGTAACCGGAAGCCTGTCATTATGTACAAGCGGATGGACAAGCCGAGTCCGCTCACAACACGACAGAAAGGCAGAAGCGTAAAGAAAGGAGGGAAATTATTATCCCTGGACTTAAATACCATAAGATTTTGATAGGGAAAATATTTTTCATAATGATTAAATAGAATGAGATTTCGATGGGGATTTTCATGACACACGACCTAATAGGCAAGGGAAACACAGGGTTCTTTTTAAAGGAGTGTTCTTGGCTAGACAATTTTCATTTCTCACACGGAGCGTGAAAATATGTGGATTTTAACTGATTAAGCAATTTTACACAGCTTCTTTTGAATCAATTAACTAGAACGAGTGGAATGGTTTAGGAAATAAGAGTATATTTTAGAATTATATTACTATGTCCTAAATTAAGATAGAA
>JAOUZG010019734.1:0-22394 GCA_026289955.1 Argiope argentata
ACTCTAGATTTATCTGGAAAAACTGACTAGTCCTTAATAATTGGGAGATGAGTTAATATTTGGGATCTGAAAAGTTCTCTATAAAAAAAATAATTGGGTAGCATTTTATTTTTTAATTAATGCAAAAAATTATATTTACATAAATACGATTATTTGTAAAATGAAAGAAAATATTCCAAAAATTATTTATTTATCATCTTTAACGGCTTATTCTGTAAATTATCTTACTTCAAACTCTTCATATCCATATTATTTTTTACAAACAACTTAAATTTTAAAACTGAATTTTATATTAAAGAAACTGATTTTTTATAAAAAAAAATCAGTTAAGTAATCGAAGTGTTAGATTTATATGACTTTCCAATTTCTTTTAAATCGATGCATTCCTACACTGGACAAGGCGACAACTGGTCAAGATTTATGGGATATATTTATAAAAGACATACATAACAAAGAAATTTACAGTTCGAATTCACAAATGATTTTATTCGTTATTTGAGCTGCTGCTTCAAATGCTGAAGAAAACGAAAAGAATCCCTGTTTTAATCTTTGTATTCTAGAAGAAAAGCTAACTGCCTAAACCACCTCTTGTTACCAGGCCCGATTTAGCCCAGTTGGGGCCCAGGGCAAAAACTTCTTTTGGGACCCCTCTGCTTCACTATTTTAGTAATGAAGAACATTCATTAAAAAAAGGAAACGTGAAATAAAATTTCTATTCGATTTGGGGGTCCTCACTTATGTTGGGGCCCTGGGCAGCTGTCTCGAATGCTCCTGCCTTAGTCAGGCCCTGAGTGTTACAAGAACATTTTTATTAAACAATTATTATTTTAAATAAGAGCAAGCATTATAATCTTAGTCAAAATGTCATTTATATTTGTTTAGGAGAACGTAAATCGAATTAGATACTTTGAAATGTGATATTATTACCAGTATCTCTTTAGGGCCCAGACACCAGAAATAATGTATTAAAAATGATAAATTTCATCATTTATCGATTTCCTCCACACAATTTGTCAGCATATTTGTTCCAAAATCCACTTACAATTCCCATGCTTAATTTATGAATAAATGAGACTAAATTTCTGAAAATGAGCTTGTCACTATATTTCAATATACACAAAATTCTTACTTAAATAAACCATTACGATCAAAATAAAGAAGTACCTTGGTACGAATCATAAACCTTAAAATAAATAATTTACTTCGAAGGCAATAGAGTAAAAATGTTATTAGAAACATAAAAAAATCAATTTTTTTTCTCCAAGAAAGATTTTTAGAATTTTATAAGAAATTTTTGTGTACTGTAAAGGTTTTGAAATTTGAAAGCTTGTCCACAATTTTACTAATCAAGCATTCCAATATTCTTTAAAAAAGGGTTTGAAATTATTACAATAATGCTAAGACCTTAACTTGTTCAATAACCTATCTTTCAGATAAAGAACTTGAGCTTTACTTGATTTCCAAATCGGTGGATTCTATTTTGATCTTGAATATTTTTGAATATTTTATACAATTACTTTACAAGATTTGCCCATTCTTCTATGGTTGCAATAAAGAATTTCTAAGCATTAAAACAAATACAAGAATTTATTTATCCAGTTTTGGCAGCAGATGAGCAGTGTAATAAAGCAAACCAAGCGGTGAGACAAAAGTAAAAGGCACACCCATGCTTGTATTGTTGCAATCAAGAATATCTAAACCTTTAAAGAAACACAAGCATGGCAAAGTTTGTCCTGCTCAAACCAAATAGGCAGATGGTGAGATAAATTAAAAAGCTAGACATTTTTATGACAATAATAAATATCTTAAAGACTCCAATAAATCCTTTGACAGTATCTGTACCACGAACAAAAGACGGTGAATTCTACTTTCCTTTGGGACGAAACAAACCACATAGAGGATAAAAATAAAATCCTAGCCGTGTGTTGTATTGTTGCAATCAAGAATTTCTAAACATTTGAACAAACTCAAGCATTTCAAAGCTTGTCCATTTATGGAAGTAGACGATCAAAAAAAAAGCAAACTGCAAGTTGAAATAAACGTAAAAGAAAAGGACGTTATTCAATCGTTGCAATCAAGGATTTCTAAACATATAAACAAATATGAGCATTGCAAAGCTTCTTCATTTCTGTAAGTAGACGATCAAAGGAAAAAGCAAACTGCAAGGTGAGATAAACAGAAAAGGCAAAACAATTCTTGCATTGTTGCATTCAAGAATTTCTAAACATTTGAACAAACACAAGTCTTTCAAAGTTTGTCCATTTCTGGAAGTAGACGATCAAAGGAAAAAGCAAACTGCAAGGTGAGATAAGCGTAAAAGGTAAGTTAATTCTTGCATCGTTTCATTCAAGAATTTCTAAACATTTAAACAAATACGAGCATTTCAATGTCCATCTTTTTCGGACCACACAGACGGCACAGAGAGAAAAACTGAAAAAGCAAGGCAATTTAATGGCAATAGTAAATATTTCAAACTTATCAATAATTTCTTCGGCAATATCTGACACCGCGAACAACAACTGGCAAACTCTCCTCTCCTTTTGGAAGAAACACCTCTTTTCAACACCCAAGTTTCCTTGGTCCTGTTCTTCAGTAGTATACCCCTCCTCCCAAGAAACTCCATTCCTCTGCTATTGTTGATTTCATTCTCACACCGACAAAGGGAACAAAAGCTCCCTTACCTTTCACCAGTTTGACGCCATGAACGATCAAGGTAATAATCGTTCCTTAACAATAGTAAGTCCCCGGGTTCAGGATATTTCTACGGTACCTGATGTTTGCTTGTAAATCTTTCAGGCAATGGATTCATGCCACGACAAGCGGCAAACATGGGAAACAAAAGGCTTGTAAAGAGATGTAAAGATCTTTTACTTCTTCACTCACCATAAAATTTGTTTCGAATACAAAGGAAGCCGCTTTCTTAAATCATAACTAGTCTATAACAGTCCTTTTGGAACGTCTTTGTTTGTAAGCGTCTTGCATAACTTGATGTATGGTTGACCAGCGATTTCTAGAAGAGCAAATTGCTACTAAAATCTTTACAATCCAGAATTAATTGTTTTAATTCCAATTTTATAATCTCATTAATTTCCAATTTTATAATCTCATTAATTTCCAATTTTATAATCTCATTAATCTCATTAATAAATTTATTTTATATATCGTTTGTTAAGTTGTTTGTTTAATCACAGCTCTTTTTGTTTATAAGAATAAGAATTTTTTATATATAAGAAATAATAGAAAAGGAATAGGAATCTATAAATAAGAAAATTAGTTGCTGCATCAAATTTTATGATTTTGTGAAATTGCACGAAAAAAATCAACAAATAGAGAAGAAAAACATAATAAAATTTGGCTTCTAAGGGAATGTAGCTTAAATTTATTCTAAATTATTACATATTTAACCTTGGGAAAACACTAGCTGCCAAATGTTCATAAATTATTTAATTAGCATTAGAAGTTCGAAATTAATCTCTAAGAATATATCAACTATTATATGAATTATCTAATTTTGTTTTTTGTTTTTAGACTATTTTTATTTTGCAATGCGAATCTGTTTTATTAAATTTAATTTTTTTCACTGAATATCGTCCCTTTTTATTTTATTCTTTATTATCCCTTTTTATATTATTCTTAATTAAATTTATTCTAAATTATTATATATTTAACCTTAGAAAAAAATTAGTGGCCAAATGTTCATAAATTATTTAATTAGCATTAGAAGTTCGGAATTAATCAATAAGAATATATCAACTATTATATGAGTTATCTAATTTTGTTTTGTTTTTAAGCACAGAGTATTTTTATTTTGCAATATGAATCTGTTTTATTAAATTTAATTTTTTTTCACTGAATGTCGTCCCTTTTTATATTATTCTTTATCAATGATTAAATAATTGCAAAATGCCAGAGCAAACATCTTATATATATTTTTTTCATTTTAATTATTATTATTATTTTAGATGATTCCATACCACCCCCTCCCCTTTTTAGAAGATTTGTAAGGGTAAATTGATTGCAGAGATCTGGGGGCAAAATCTTGATTTCGGAATCGGAGTGTTTAAGATTTGAAAAAAAAAAAAAACTGTTTCTGCAAACTATTCGCAATCTATTTTCACAATTGAGCTGATTTCGAATGTTCAAAAATCAAACTATTATACGATGAGAAGTTTAACCTCTCCGTCGTCCGTAATGAGTCTAGCTCGTTCAAATGAAACTAGGAGCATAGGTGGCCTTGTAAGATCTCGGCCTCTGAGCCGCAGTGTTACAGGATCGAGACCAAATTATACCGAAAAACCGTCATATAAGGGGTTTGTTAATCCGTTAAGCCAAACGTCTTCCAGCTGGTGTGGAGAGAGGGTTGCCAGTTCAGGTGTCACCCTCGTTATCTGACAGGGGTTCAAAATTACGAGATCCATCCCAAAATAGCCCTTGTGTTGCTTTACAACGAAGAGTTAATTTAACTAAATTAGATAATTAAAGGAAACTTCTGCAGGGTGGTCGTAACGCGTTTCAAGCGTTCTTTTACACTTAAAAAGTTCTATAAATATTTTCTTATTTGAGTTTTTAATTTTGTTTGCTCTAACACTTCGAAAAACAGAGGTTTGCGGACTGGAGAGGAAGGCGAAAGGATTAAAAAGAAAATATTGCCCTCGTCATCTGATCGCGGTTCCAACTTATCGTGAAATAGCCAACCAAATACCATCGGAACGGAAGCAAATCAAATCATTCAATCTGTACCTTTTTTATATACCTTTCTCCTAGCGGACTCAAAAATTGAAAGTCACAAGAAATGTTTGTCTGTTACGTTTGTCGGAAACTGGCCAACATTGTCTAAATAAGAAACGTGCTCTCTCCTCTTAAAAGCCGACTGACAAGATCTATAGTATTCCCCATACCGGAGATTCTTGCTATGGATCCCATTTCATTAAGTTTGATTGATAGAGAGGAACAAAGAACATTGCCCTGATTTTAATTAGCCGAAAGAATTCCTTTCTGGAAAATCACCAAATTTTACACAGCCGACAACTGCTGCATTAACAGCATGTCTGCATCTACGGAGTGCTACTGGATTTTGCTCATCATTTAATTCCCATACTCAAAGAAATGAGTAAAAAAAAAGAAAAAATTAAGCTAATAATTATAATAATATCAATGGTGAGGATTTAAATTATGTCTGTTGTAAGACAATTGATTTTTTTTTCTCATATGTGAAGTATACCAAGAGAAAGCATTGTAAAGTCAAAAAATTTTGAATTCAAAATATTGACGTATCGCCTCCTTTTAAAACCCCTCTTTGAATTTGAAAATTTTATTTCTGGAAATTTCTCTTCTGTAAAAACAGTAATTTAAAGCTGTATTACTCTAAATTAATGAAATTTGTCATATGAAACTTACACCAAATTTGTAAATTGCCATCAAATTTTAAATTAAAACTCGAAAATTTTAATTGAAATCTATGAAATCTTTAATCTAAATCTATGAATAAAACTCTACAAATGATGTTTTTACAAATAAATTTCCTATTAAATTTTGAACTAAATCCATGAATGAAATCCGACAAATGATTTTTTGCACAAAATTTTTAAACTGCTATCGAATTTTTTACTAAATCTAGTAATGAAACTTAACAAAGGATTTTTTTAAACCAAATTTATAAATTGCTATCAAATTTTGAACTCAGTCCATGAATGAAACTCGACAAATGATTTTTACACAAAATTTATGAACTGCCATCAGATTTTGAACTAAATCTATGAATGAAATTCGACAAATGATTAATACAAAATTCATGAACTGCCATCAAATTTTGAACTAAATCCATGAATGAAACTCGACAAATGATTTTTAACACAAAACATGTGAAATGTCATCAAATTTTGAACTAAATCTACGAAAAAAACACCAAAAATGATATTTTTACATAAAATTTGAAAATTCGTATGAAATTTTAAAATAAATCCATGACTGAAACTCGTCATAAGATCTTCACACCAAATTTGTAAATTTGTATCAAATTTTGAACGAAATTCATTCTGAGGAATTCTGTTTGCCACTGTCTGAATATAAGATTGCTTGATAATTAGAAAATGAAGAAAGCTAGAGGGATAAAATTTGATAATAGATTTAGCATCTAAAGTATAGATCTCTATCAAATTTGCAATTAAAATTTGTCATTCGTCAGTCTGTCTGTCTGCACTTTCACAAGCATGTAAAAGTAATATCAAAAAATTCAATGACGGAAATATGTGACATTCAGTATGTGATTTGGCTATAATGGTCATAGTTATGCGACAAATTTTGATTTTTATCAATTGGGAGGAAAAAAAACATAAATCTCAACATTTTTAATCTGAAAATTGTGTGAGATCTACCCAGTAATGCCCACCATACAGAGATTAATCACCAAAAAAATTGTCTTCCAAGGGACTTCCTAGAACTACTTTCTTTACCGAAATTCCAAACTCAATCGAGTATTGATTAATGACAATTTTTAAAAATTATATTTAAAATAATGTTAGATTGTAAATGCCTTTTCTCAATTTAGAGGTTCTCTCTTTTTTCTTTCTTTTTTTTTAATCAAGGCTATTTTTTCTGATAATGGTAGAAATACCTTGAAGTATAGATATACATGAAAAAAAAAGATATTTTGTGTTTATAGTTTTCAGGCCAGAAATTTACTACTAAAGGAAGAAGTCAGCATTTTCTTCAGTCCTTAGTTCTTACATGTTAAGTTTCGTAAAATATTTTTGGCGTACGAATATTTTGGAGAAAATAGTTCCATTTGTTTGCTACCAAAATTGACCACGTTATAAATTTTTGAATTCCATGACTTTCGAATAAACGATGGAAATCTCGAGGAAACGTTGTGAGATGATTGGTTAATATCCCTTCAGATGGCCTTTACAGTGCTTTAAAATCGTATAATATAGTGGTATTCAAAGATTTTTTTAACTAGTTCGGTATTTAGCAAGATTCGGTATTTATTTCATCGGATGTTCTAAAGAGTTATTGATACTTGCGTATTAGACCGTCGATCTTAACCGCCGAATTTAAAGGCGTCGCCAATGAGTTGCCAAACCAGCAATAATGGCAAAACACCCCCATTATTTTAAAAATTGCTCAAATCCTAATTGTCTTTCGCCATTTTGTTGGCGTCGACAGTTTATCACCAAATTTGAATCTGTCGCCAATGAGTTACTAAACCGTTGGCGACCGTCAGCGCCGATGATCTAATATGTAAGTACCGAGAGATACACTAAACAACGCATGCAGTCATTTCGGAGCGGCTAAAAATTGTACAAAAATAAAAAAAATCAAATCTTCATATTTAATCAATTTTGGTTCTAAAAGAGGGTAACATTTAAATAAAACTTATAGTGCCGGGAGTTTTCAAAAACATTGAGGTATTTTAATTTAACAGCAATGCATTAATTGAGTCAAACAATATAAATCTTTACTTTTTAAGGCATTTAGAGCATTTTTTCAACTGGAAGTATATGCCCATTTTAAACATTTTAGAAAACAGTTATTAGATTGCGATTAGAATGGATGTCTTGTATTTTTGATTAAATTTATTCGAAACTACGAATGAGATAAAAAATAAAGATTAAAATGAAATCTGCTATGCATATTTCAATGTATCATGTCAGAACATCATTTCTTGAACGGCCAAGCACCGCGCGCTCGTGCAAGTGAAATTATATTTTTATTCCTTTTAATCGTTTCATTGAATGAGTCACTTTATTATTGCAAACGATCCAAACACACTTTATTTCGCATTTATTGTTTAAAAAAATATCACATTTACTATTTATTTCATTTCACATAATCACGTGCTCAAAATGATCTTTTTCTAGGTTTTATTTGATGCAGTCATTCACTTATTTTTTTTAATCAGAACTTTTGTAAATGCAATGGCAAATAAGATGCTCGTATAGATAATAATATTTCAATTTTTCACCTACGGATTTTTGATGACACCATAAATCTCATCCCAAAAACAACATCACGTTCTGACATGATAAAAAAATTAAATTATTTTTTTTTATTAATAACTTATTTTTTAAATCTTACCATCTAAAAAGGTATTTCAATGATAAAATTAGTACAAATTTTTAAATAAATAGGGAAAAAAGAACTTGATTTGGTCAAAAGGTAATTGATTATTGCAACAGTTAACATTGATATAAGAAATTTGAACAAAATGCTTAAAGATAGAGAGATACCGACTAATTAGAAACAAATTTATACCATTAAAAGCGCCAACAGGCACAAGACAAAGTTGAATAAATTTCTAATTAATACTAAGTATGGAAAATATGTTAAGCCTAGTTTCTACGATAATAAACGAGTAGTTTTCCTGGCAGTGATTACTCTTCTAAAATAATAGATGATGACGTACTGTACAAACACGTATGTACTACGCATAACTTGTTAATGGTTTTCAGTTAAAAGGTATTACTTGGAAATAGAGGGATGTATGTCAGTTAAACAAATCATTCCCTATTTCTAGAGGGGAATAACTAGGATTTCTCCACAAAATCTTGGCATTCCATAAAGTAATTGAAAACTTGGGAGACGGTTCGCATTAATACTAAACAAAGTTCCCGTTTTCGATCCTTTTTCCTATAAGAATGAAAAATGATAGAAGCAGCAATGGAAGCAGAAATGTCCAAAATCTTGTTCATAAACTTAGAGATGAAGATAAGAATCAGATAGACTTACTTTAATAAGGCTTCATCAAAATAAATTAAAAAGGGATGATTTTTAGTTAATAAACACTAAAAAGTAAAAATGGGTAATCAAATTCTTGCGGTTATCTTGTCACTGCTTAAAATATTGTGACTGATTGTCCATTTAAAAAAGATTTCGGGTAAAATATACTTTTGAATTGGTACTATAGGAGAGCAATTTAAATAGAAATGCGTGTGAAGGCGTTCTAGGGTGCGAATTAATGTGTATTAAATTACTAATTTTTAGATTATTTCGCAAAAAAGTCATAATTTTTTCAATGTATCATAATAAATTATCTAACTTGCATTTGAGTAAATCATTTTATTTTTCATTTTCTCTATACAGATAATTTCTTTTTGCTGAAAAGCATAAATCTTTTCAATTTTACATTTCAGCAAAAAAAATTTTGAAATTCGAAATTTTAACTTAGTTTTTTAAATTAAGTTTGTGGTGGGATGTAGATTATGTGGTGTCCGTGCATGGAAGCAACGAGACGAATGTTGTTGGAAACATTTCCTTTTAATCATCATACTCACACACTATGTACAAACACGCAAAGACAACACGTAACACAAAGACATTCCAGTACACAGCTGCCTAGGACGGAGTTACATCTCTCCCTGCTACCAGCGCAAAGCATTATGGGATGGCGCGCGTGATGACGTAATCACGCACTGCCATCTAGTAACCAAAAGGGAAGTTAACTAATATCCAAAAGAGAAGGCGAGAATAATGCAACTACTACATCCTCCCCCTACACCGCCTCAAACCGTCCCGGCGAGGTGGTGTGATATTGGATACTTTGGCACTTGTGTCAGGATTGCTATTAACATTTGAAGGTTGCCTGGGAGGTCCAGTTTGAGTTTGTTTGGGAGGTCGACCTCTTTTCTTTAAAGGCATCACAGGAGATTGGTTCTGTGTTGCATTTCTAAAAGGTGTAAGAGCTGATGCATGGTATACACCTAAAGGTTCATCAGGTTTGTCGCAACTAGCTATTACGAAGGATGAGGGTGATTTCTGGGATAAAATTCTATAAGGTCCATCTTTCCTTGGCATAAACTTGGCAGTTCTACTTTGGTTCGCTTTACTTAACGGGTGAAGCTTTACCCAAACTAAATCATCAGGTTTATAGTTAGGGCTCGGTTTACGTGATTTATCAGCATATGTCTTTCGACGATCTTGACTTTTCTCAATATTTTCTTTAATTTGAGACATGTTTCTCTCAAAACGTTTTAAGTAAGGTGTGAACTCTGGAACAAAATTATCATTATGAATGACAGACCGTAGATCAGTTGTAACATCATCTAAAGTTCTTAATTCTCGGGCAAAGTTCAGGTAAGCTGCAGTGCAACCTGTAGATTCACATTTTGCAGTGTTCAATGCAAATCTAATGGATGGTAATTTCTCAGTCCATAAGGTATGGTTATTACCTACCATGATTGCCAAACGAGGTTTCAAGTCTCTGTTTTTACGTTCAACCGGATTTGCCTGTGGATGATAAACAGGAACTAGACTTTGATTAATTTTTAATGTATAACACAACTGTTGCATGATGGCGCTAACAAACTGTGTACCATTGTCACTTATTAAACGACGGGGTAATCCATATCTTAAGAAGACTTCATTAAGTAGTGTTAATGCACACTCTTTAGCAGTAGCTCGCTTTAATGGGAATAACTCTACCCATTTGGTTGTGCAATCTTCAACGATGAAGATCCACTTCATACCTTCACTCGATTCTGGTAAGGGTCCAAAGAGATCTACAGCTATACTTTCAAAACGTTGAGCAGGAACAGGTGTCTGCAAAAGACCAGCAGGTTTTTGGTTCGTTGCCTTATATCTTATGCAATCTTCACAATTCTTGACATAATCAGTAATATATTTCCTCATGCCTGTCCAATAATATCTGGATGATATTCGAGAAAAAGTTCCATCAGCTCCGTAATGAGCAGCTGTAGGAGCATCATGGTGAAGTTTTAAAATGTTCTCTCTTTCATGACATGGGACAACCAATTGAGCTTCATCCTCTTCAGAATGTGGAGAGTAGCGATAGAGTACTCCTTGATTTAAGACATATCCCCTTTGCGTCCAATTTGCAAAATCAACACTTTTGTCAGTATCCTCAAAACAATCTATGATCTTCTTCAGTTCAGGATCTTTCAGTTGTTCAGTTCTAAGTTCAGCAGCTGTTCTTGATGGGACATCAATAACAATAGTTCGTAATTCACAAGTGTCTTTATCATTACACTCAGGTCGAGAAAGCATGTCAGCGACGACGTTGCATTTGCCTGGAAAATAATCGATTTTCAAGTTATAGGACTGAATTTGAAGTGCCCATCTGGCTAACCTTCCAGTGGGTGACGATAAAGTCATTAACCACTTTAAGGGTTGGTGATCAGAGGCTACAGTAATATCAGCACCTTCAATATATCCTCGAAATTTGTTCAAGGCCCAAACAACAGCCAAAGCTTCTCGTTCAGTTGTCGAATAATTCCTTTCAGCAGAACTCAAGAGTCTACTGGCATATTCTATTGGTCTTTCATCTGCAAGATCTTTTCCCTGTAGAAGAACTGCACCTAAGGCGTAAGCACTTGCATCCGTCCGGATGATAAAAGGTTTAGTGGGATCAACTTGCTTCAATACGGGTGGAGTTACCAGACATTGCTTTAAAGTTTGAAAGGCTTGCTGCTCTTGTTTACTCCATTTCCAAACAGTATTCTTTTTTGTCAGATTGCTAAGGGGTCTAGCAATATCGGAAAAATTCGGGATGAATTTCCTGTACCATGAGCAGGTCTGCAAAAAGGATTGTAATTGTTTAATATTTCTTGGACAAGGAATGTTCTGAATTGCAGCAACTTTATCTTGGTCTACTTCAATTCCTTTAGAAGTTATCCACAATCCCAAATATTTCACACGAGCACATGAGAATTTACATTTTTCTCTATTTACGCATAATTTAAATTTGCGGAGTCTTTCGAAAACCAGCTTCAAGTCTTGAATATGTTGTTCAAAAGTTTCTGACAATACAAATATATCATCTAAATATACTAGAATATTAACTGTAGGGAGTCCATTTCGGAACTGGTCCATAAGTCGTTGAAAAGTTGCTGGGGCGTTTCTGAGACCAAAAGGCATTCTTTTGTATCTAAAAGTACCAAAAGGGCATACAAATGCAGTTTTGTCCCTATCAGCAGGATTGACTTCAATTTGATGATATCCAGACTTTAAATCAAGAGTAGACATAAAAGCAGTGGATCTTGCATCATGTAACAATGTATCCATAACCGGAAGTGGATACTTGTCAGGTTTGGTTATAGAATTTAGTTTTCGGTAATCTACGCACAATCTGATTTTTCCATTAGGCTTTGGGACTAAAACTACCGGTGCTGCATAAGGCGATTCGCATTCTTCTATGACATCATTGGCTAAAAGTTCACCAATTTCTTTATTTAAGAGCTCTTTCTGTTTTGACGACAGTCTGTAAGGTGCAGATGCAACTGGTGGTTGGTCACCTGTGTCAATAAAATGCTTAACATAAGGAGTTGGCTCTCCCCCTAGTCGGAAAATATCTTCATTTTCATTAAGCAAGGCAGTTAAGCGATTTCTCGATTTCGCATCAAGATTCTGACCTTCTTCTTGGCGTAAACAAGGATAATTAGTCTCAGGTGCAACAGAATTGTTTTGCACTGAACTATCACTAGTTACTGAATTCGTCGGACAATAACTATTATTGATTTCGACAGGGCTATTATTTGTTGGTATGGGGAGATCTTTAGCAAAAGGTATTTTGCAGTTCGGTTTATCCCCAAAATACCAGGAATTTTTTTTAATATCCATTACAATTCCTGATTTCCTCAAAAAGTCAACTCCGAGGAGAGTGCGATTCCCTTTAGCATGTGGGAGAAAATGTAATTCAGTGAGGAAAGTTCGGCCAAGCACTGTGATCGGCACTGTAGTTTTCAAAACAACTGATGTTGATTGTTGACCATCAGCCAGACAGATAGCAAGGTCAATCTCTGTGAACTGCTGTCCACGCTTCTTTAAAAAATTAAACATCAATTCTCCTCCAATTGATTGATTGGCTCCTGTGTCAGCACAAACTGTTCCTGAAGCTTCATATACTTCTATGGAAATTAAGGCTACTGGAGAGGTAAAACAGGTAAACATTTGTATAGCATTAACCGGTGAATGGTCTTTCCTTGAAGAACAATTTGGACACTTAGATTTGATAAAGCCAGGATTTCCACAGTCATAACAATAAACAGAATTCTCCACATGTCGGGATGGCCTGTTTGAATTAGAACCAGTAATGTTCTGAGAACTCGATGGAATTGATTTCTCATATTTAGCAAATTGGGTTTTCTTGAAGTTCTGCTCATTAGCATTTTTAGAGAGTTTCGGTTTAAAGAGTTCTTGCGACTTTGGAGTTTTTACTAATTTTTGATGAGGCGACTTTATGTTTTCATAAAAATCCAGCTTTTCAGCTAACAAGACAGGATCATTTAGTGTTTCCCAAATATCTAAAAAATGATTTTTATAGTCCGGAGGACATCTTTTCTTTATTTGATCAGAAAGCATAAGTTCTTTTAATTTCTCAAATGAATCGATTTCCAAGTCATTAATCCAACCTTCAAAGTAGGTTCGAAGCTCAAAGAAGAAATCTTTCCATGTGGAATCATCTCGTTTTTGATGTCGACTGAAAAGAATTCGAAAACGATCAGCTGTCAGCTTAAACCGTTGTAATAATATACCACGGATATGGGTATAGTCCTTAAATATTTCCTCAGGCTCTCTTGCTATTAAATTACTTACCTCACTTGGGAGTACACCCATTAAATAAGATACCCAATAATCATTAGAAACATTTAAAAGTTTCATTTGTCTTTCGAACATAGTTAAAAATAATGAAATATCATCTGTTTCAGGGCGAAACGTTGGTAAGACTGTTTGTAAATCAAATCGCTTTGGAATAGAATCAGTTTGATTAGAATTTGATAAATTTAAATTTTGGAGCTTAAGCTTCTCAAGCTCAAATGCTCTTTCCTTAGCCAATTTCTCTGTTTTCAAAGTTTCTTCTTCTAGCTTTTTTCTGTTTTCTTCTAACTTTTTCCGTTCATCTATAATGTTATTGAACGTATCAGTCACGAACTGTTTATTTTCCGCAAAGAATGCAGATTTCGTTATTTTGTCATGCAAAACAATTATCTTATCTTCGGGTGTTGCATCTAA
This sequence comes from Argiope argentata, assembly GCA_026289955.1. NCBI lineage: Eukaryota > Metazoa > Arthropoda > Arachnida > Araneae > Araneidae > Argiope > Argiope argentata. The sequence continues at coordinate 13,966 of JAOUZG010019734.1, forward strand.
ACCTAATTCCAATGCTAAATTGTAGAGGTCAATTTTTTTACCTTTAGCTAGAAAAGCCATTTTCCCTACGAATTATTCGATTAAATAGGAAGTTAAATTAGAAATTTGATTACGAAGTAACAGTTGCACATCTACCTTCTCCCCTGAACATACAACAACAAAAAAAAAATCATTAAATAGGTAGAACACAAATGAAAATCTCCGTTAGTTTTTAGAATGCAATAATAATAATAAATCTATCAAAAAATCGTTACACTGGAAAAGAAATAATAAATCTATCAAAAAAATCGTTACACTGAAAAAGAAATAAATCTATCTGAATAGCTTTTTACAATACCAAAGATCTGAAAAGAAAACAAAAAAAAGTATTCAGTGCTTGTTTAGATGGGTCACTGCAGGGGGGTGACTCAGCGTACGAGACTTGGTGTCTCCACTTCAAGGACACAGTAACAGAGAGAAGAGTTTTGGTACGTTAACTTCCGGACAAAGAAATATCAACTACAATAAATTAGTTAGCTCTTAAATTAAATACAAAAATACAGCAAATACATAATGATATAGAATACCTTACTATTTAAAAGATATATTCTTACGCACTTTCAATGAAATAATAAAAAAAATCAAATCAATGAGATTAAATAAAAATAACACAGATACTTCAAAATATAATTTGCAACGATAGATATGCTTAGAAAATATAGCTTAACTAATTAATTTAAGTAACTTAGAAATTATTAAATATTAAATAGCAAAACATTTCACAGATAAGGAAGAATCAAATATGCAGTAATGTTATATTCAATGCTGGATGCTGTTGACAAACAAAATAAAATGTAAAAGTTTATACACTTATCTGGAATTGAACAGAAACGACCAAACAAAACAAATGAATTTTCGGAGCTGTAAATTTGATAAAGTGGACACTTTCACAGGAAATGCAGATTTTGCTTGAGAAACACAATAAATTATACTCGGTACAGGGGTCGACGTCCTGTACGAGTTATGATTTGAACTGAATACTTGAGTATTCTTTTGGACATCAACGATGGCAGCCGTTGTTGCTGGCGGATATTTTCCTTGTGCTTGTTGGGACAACTTCACATTTATTTCATCACTTCACAATGCGGAACCATTCCCAGGTCGGGAAAAATTATTTTGCGTAAGGACGACACAAATCTAAATTCTTTTCGTAGGTTGCCGATATGATGGAGCGAAAATATTTTGATAGTTGGGACGACGTTACTTTTCATCCATTAGAAGTTATTTTCCTTTGTGTGCCAAATGTGATGGCACGAAGATGCTTCAAGATTGTCGGGACGACACACTTGCATTTCATTAGAAAACTATTTTCCGTTGAGCGCCGGGTGGCGCGAAGATTTCCTAGTGATCGTCAGGGTGACCTTCACTTCTATCGGAACTCATTTTACGTTGGGCGCCAGATGTGGTGGGATGTAGATTATGTGGTGTCCGTGCATGGAAGCAACGAGACGAATGTTGTTGGAAACATTTCCTTTTAATCATCATACTCACACACTATGTACAAACACGCAAAGACAACACGTAACACAAAGACATTCCAGTACACAGCTGCCTAGGACGGAGTTACATCTCTCCCTGCTACCAGCGCAAAGCATTATGGGATGGCGCGCGTGATGACGTAATCACGCACTGCCATCTAGTAACCAAAAGGGAAGTTAACTAATATCCAAAAGAGAAGGCGAGAATAATGCAACTACTACAAGTTATCTTTCTAAATTTAATTAGATATTTTGAATTTTTCTTAATTTTTTTTTCCATTTTTACTGTTATAGTTGTTTTGATTGTCTTTTGAGCCAGTGTAGTTCTTTCACAAATTAGTCAATTTTCTTTTTGCAGTAGAACTGTTATATTCTGAAAGTATATTTACTAGACTGTACACATTAAATAGATGTAACAGATGTATTTTTTAACTCTTAACCACAAACAGCTACTTGAAGATTGAGTGGATAATGTATGGTAAATCACTAACAAAAACGCGCGCGCGCGCGCGTGTGTGTGTGTGTGCGTGCGTGCGTGCGTGTGTGTGTGTGTGTGTGTGTGTGTGTGTGTGTGTGTGTGTGTGTGTGTCGGCATTTAACGAGGAAAACCACGTTAGAATTATGGCATAAATAATACATTAACAAAATGTTTAGTTAATACATTTCTTATATCTATATTAAACACTGTCGCTTTAGACGATTGGTTTGTAGGGAATATTATTTTTGTTCGATTTCTGTTAAATCTTCTATACATGACTTAATATTTATAGGTATTAAAACTCTGTTCTTTCTACGGTCTTACATCTCATATGTTTTCAATGTGTATTTGAATTATATATGTAAAGACAAGTCGCATGGCACCACCAAAGCTTTATTAAAAATGTTACTGTTTGATTCCTAATATCTTCTAACTTTCGCTTTACTGTTGTTTCCTTTTTCTCCTTCGTTACGTAAACTACACAGATAAGAAACAAAATCTTACTTCTTTAGATTTTAAAAATAAAAATAAAAAGTGTTTCAATATTTAATGAAACAGTAAAAATGGTTTTAATTTCAACGGAAAGCAATACAATATGTCACTGAAAATTTTTAAAAATATATTTTCAAATCGAAGAAAAAAATTGTGCAACAATCAAATCTGTAACATAAAAAATGTATTTTTTTTTAATTTTACAATATTCTATTTTAATTTTACAATAGTTCTATGTATAGAATCTGGAAATTATCCCGAAAAAAACATCACATTTTCGCTTTATTAATAATTAATTAATTAAATTTCAAACCAAAATTTCGAAGGAAATCACATTTTTATCCTTAAGAAAATGTAAGCTCCAAATTTGGCAAAATGTCAATCTTGTACGGCTCCAAAACACACATTCACACATTCTCTTTCATTATTAGTAGAGATTAAGTAATTTACTTAAAACTGTTACAGAAATTTATTCTGTATTTATTTCTTTATTATCGTTTTAAAAATAATTTCTACAAATTTTTTTTTATCTCAAGTATAAATAAAGAAAAGATAATTAAATAATGTTGATAAAACGTTCATAAGGAACAGTAAACTTTCGTTCGTCTGTCATCAATTAGCTAAATGTTTATGTTTGAAATGGAAGATAATAATTGATGGTCCTTTCCGCATTTTGAGACAGACAGTAACAAATGATTCTCAGTGATTGAAATATCAATTTTCTGACTCTTTCAAGATAAGAATAAAATATCATTCAATTAGAGCAAATCCAATTTTCAAAAGTATTCATTGTACCGTCAAAGCTTGTCTTGATGCATATATACTTGCGGAAATATAAAGTGGTTAGAAAAGTATAATTCTTTTTCTATTGCACGTTTTTCTCAAGTGAAATTTCATCCTTTAATGCTTGTCATTAGGCATTTGGATTACATTATTCGCAAAATTTATCTTTCCTTTAATGTTCCGACTTTATTTCGTTCCAAGAATGATTGATTATAATTATTCAATATTTATAATAAATTGCTTGTGAAATATAAATTATATTATTCAGAAATCATCGCTAGAACGATTATTGACGGTTTGTGTCTGGAAATTATCAATTATAAGAGAACGATTTGATTAAGAGGTTAAAAGTACAAAAGAGGTTAAAAATATGCATGAAAGTATGCAGCATGAAAAATTTCTAACTTTGAAATAAAATCATGTTTACTATATCTATACCTTTTAATAATAGTCTTTTTTTCTATTTGGTAGTGTCCAATCAAATCAGTTAATCTAAACCTACCAAATTAAGCACAAATATACTTTGAAAAGTCTAAATACACACCTTAGGACCAATGTTTAAAAATTTATTTAAATTCTTACTAATATGATAGTAAAACTTATGGGATAAACTGGTTGGTAGGGCGTTGGATTCACATCTATTGGGCTGCGAGTTCGAACCCGCCAGCCGAAGATAAATGTATATGGTGTCTGTCGAACATTAAGCCTATTGTGATCACAAAGTTCTGCATGTCAAGAGTAATACCATTGGGGGTTTTGTTTCAGAGGTGATCATTCTGTGTTTCAGATCTAAATTACGATCTAGGGATGAATGGATGAAATACATGATTGAAGTCCCCCCCGTAAAAAGGGTTTGTGACGTGTGTGAGCTGTAAGTCAGACTTCTGCCCTCGGGTGCTGAAGGGTCCATGCCCTCAGGAGCTACTACACCCCTCCTTCCTTATAAAGCGAAACAACAAACAATTCTAGTGAATTATAAATTAAGCCATTTTTTTTTCTGTCATAATTTCTACAAACAAGGACAAAATTTGTTTTTTTTTGTCAAAAAAATTTTTAAGTATCATTTTACTGATATTTATTTAAAATTCTAGCAATTTTTTTTCAAAAATTTTGGAAATTTTAATTTTAATTTATTTTAACTAATTTTCAACATTAGATTATTTTACTACTATGAGATTGAAACTGTTTTCAACTGAATTATCACATACATTTTTAAAAACTTTTTTCTTCCATTGTTGAAACTAAAAAAAAAGTAAAGGAGGAAGTAATATGCACCACTAGAAGCAATTATTTTGAAATCTGAATTTGAAGAATAATCAATTAAAAATTAAACGAAATCGTTGAATTTTACAATTATTAATTTCCAAAACTATTGTCTCAAAAAACTAATTTTTACCTCATTTTTTTCCCATACCTGGACATTTCACACAGCCATATTGCATTACAGCAAAAGTAAAAGATTCAATTTCAAACAGATAATCCAAACACTTTTTTGATTGCACTGTGATGTCACAGTACTATATTCCATTCAGATAATGCATGCAATGAATCGAACTGTTGTAAAGCAATGGAAAGCGACAAAAGCTCCATTTCAAATTTTTGATTATTATAATACTTCCTCATTGCATATTTTGAATACAGGAAGAATAGTTGAATTTAAATCCAATTTCATCCTTATAACTTGCCAAACAAATCTGAATTATATATTTTTAAAATATAAATTTAGGTTGCATTAATCTTGAATTCTTCAAAGTCAAAGGGGCATTCATTTCAAATGGAGAATAAAACCCCAACTATAATGTAATCTAAATGAAATGGATAAAAAAAATATTTAATATTAAGGATAATATTGCTTTATTGCTTTCTCTTCAAAAAAATTCTGTCATCTAAGTCTTTTGAGTTTCGTGTATTCCTGAAATAGAATTCACTAAACAAAAGTCCCATTTTCAGGTGAATGTACTTAAATTTTGCATTCATCATAGGGGAGGTTCAGAATCTATTTTCAAAGGGGAAGGGGAAATGAAGTGAATTCCTATCTAAATTTAAACTAGAGAGAAACTGCGCTTCTGAAATACGCGATTTTGGGGCAAACAAATCTTAATTTACGATATTGAGTTAAAAACAGGTATATTTTTAATACAAATTAAAAATTATCATTTCCGATTAAATTAATTCGAATTAAGGAAATATAGATCATCAAATTGTAGGAAATAACTGAAATATAAATAATTTTTTATGAAAATATCCGAATAAATTCTGTCATTATTCGAACAATCATAGAGTTTAGAATTTTATCTTTGTAGGGTCACAACATCAGAATAACATCTATAGAGTTACATATCTCTTATCGAGCTTTTCCTATAACAATTGTAATGGCTCTCTTGATGAGCGATCGTGATGTCGCTAGCAGGATCAGCCTGAATCTTGGGTATTAGTCAGTATTGAGCAATCGTTTAAAATAAAATCCTTATTTCTGGATGAAAGAAACTTTGGATAGAAAAGGAATGTCTATAAAGCCTTGTTCGAAGAAATTGTGCCAAGATTACGCTAAAGCTTAATAAAAACGTCATCGATGAACTAGAGAGAAAACTTAGCCAGAAATAACCCAACCTAAACCGTTTATGGAACTTTAGTCTTTGAATGCAAAAAGTTGAGACAATATTTGGTTAGGAAAGGAAGAATAAATAGTTTGGCCGAGTAATAATCTTCCAAGAAAATAAGAGCTATTTTGAAAGCATAGGAAATTACTACCTCATACAATAAAGGCATTATTTTAATTACGTAATAGCTATACATGCTACAAATTTATTTAGCGTAAGACTTTGCTTAACGGGCATTTCGCATTACGAGTAAGATTCCGAAAAGAATTATGCTTGTTAATCGAGGTTCCACTATATATATAGGCTACCGACAAAATTGAAAAATGTCAGAAGTTTCCCTTGGATATCTATACAAAGAAATCAGGTCGTGAAATCACAATATTTTCTTATTTTCTTATGTATTTGAACCATCAACAGTATACATAAACAAGCACAGATAAGTTTTGGTAGGAGATGAAACAAAAAGTCGAAAAGATAGTCACACTGCCAAACACAGTCGTTCAAATTGTTATAATCAATATGATTGTATAAAGTTAACCACATAGTTATTATCATACAAGAACATGGTGTAGTTTTGGATTAAGATTTTTGAAGCCTCAAAATTCGTAAGTAACAAATTAATGCTTTATTCATAGGTTTTGAGACATCAATTTTTCGCTTTTAGAGTTATTAGAAAATAACGCAGAAGGCTATCACATTTGGTATCGACAACTAAAATTACAACATGAAGGCCAAATTTCTCATTCTCTGTCTTCTTAAAAATCGACTTAATTAGTTTAAGTCATTAACCAGATTATAACGGTTTGAAACAATCATGTGGCCATCAGATTACTCATGCGTCAGGTAGAAATATTGAAGATGAAAGTTCAAAAAAATTATCATTATATATTGGGGGGAAGAGAACGATAGTAAAGTCTCGTGGTTGTTTGAAACCGATTTGAACTGGTTAATGACTTAAATTAATTAAGACAAATAACGACTTAAAAATAATAATGTTCTCACTCGGTAACTTAAAATTTGCGATCTTAGATTTTATTTGTTATCCTTTTTTTATATTTTTCATTCATTTCGTTTTCAACTAACTTATTATTAATGTTTTATTTTTTACTAAAAGCGGTTTTTTTTACGTACACTGTTACTTAAGTTGTACTCTGTGTTAACATACGCATAACATATGTTTTAGTAACGAAGAACGATTTTAAAAGCTCTAAATTTTGTCATTAAGTAATAATTTTTTTTTACCAATCATCTACTAAATGTACATTTTTCTGATGAAATTGGAAATAATGATATCGCGAAGACATGCCAATAATGGGAATACTGGCATTATTTTTAGGATATCTGCATTTGTTAGAAAGCACAACCTTTCCTAATAATAGTGGATGGCAATAAAAGGATACTAAAAACAATTAAAATTGTAGAAATCGAACGAGCATTGAAGATCGGCTGTTTGGATACTTTTCTAATTTTTTCAAAGTAAAGGATTTTTAGCATTCTTTCTTGAATTTTAGTAATTTTCCAACCATATAAGAAATCGTAAAATCCGTATGTCCTCCATTTTCAAACTTCCCTGAATTTTTCGATCCACACTTCCTGCAACTCTCACAAGGCTTAGCAATGAATCTCAGCTTCTCCGTCAGTCCAAGTAGCAATTCCTTTCCAATCTAAAGCTCATCCGTAAGTGAAACCTACATTTAATTTTCGGCTCCATAATTGATTATCCTTCTGAACACTTACATTACCTGGCGCACCCTTGGTACAATGTTTGCATTCTTACCTTTCATGGGAGCGTGCTAAAGCAAACACATAGGTTGCGGAAACCGTCCCAGATGCTTTGAAATCAGCCTCTGACAGACCGAACCATACCACCCTATCATTAAGGGGGTCAAGTGGGAACTAAATTTGGGGGTCGGTACAGTACTGCTGCCATTCTGAAAGCTTCCGCCCCCCTTCCACCCCAGGCAGGAACATTTATTTCACGTAACACCACACAAAAGAACTTCATAGAATCGAATATTTTTACATATTGATGAAACATGTAAAACATTTTTCTATCAGCTCTCTGCATTTGCATGATAAAAGTGGAATATGTATAGTAAATTGCCTGCATTCTGGCATTTGCATTACAAAATGTAGAGCAAAGTTTATTAATTGAACGTCGTGGCCAGCTGTTTTATTTGATAGATTTACTCAGTCGTACATTGAAAGTAACATAGCAAATGGGTTTTTTAAAAATTATTTGTCAGAAAATGAAATTTCTGATTGAAGGTTCAGAGAATTTTGGCAACTTGTAAAGAACTCGAAATATATTTCAAGTGTTGTAAAACAGAATTAGAATTATGATTAATATTTCATGACGCAAAGACGAATCGTTTCAAATTTTGTTGTTGGTTCCATGAAATCCTCAAGACGAAGGATGCGTGCAGTTAAGAAATATCACCTGCACTATTAACCCATCTATTGCATGTGGAAATATCCTAATTTCTTTTAAATACATGCAAACCTATAAACCAAAGGCTGACACTATTCTGCACATCAATAGTAGTCTTCATATTCATT
>JAOUZG010019743.1:0-11009 GCA_026289955.1 Argiope argentata
CGGGCGGAAAACCTTGAACCTCGAGGGGTGGAAATAAAGTTTCAACACACTCCCCCCCGAATGACCAAGGGGTTCATTCAAATTAAACATTCAAAAATCTTCCACATTGCAACATTTCTTATGACCTTACATATCTAATTTTAACACAAAGTCCAATTTCTATAAATTCACATCATTAGTCAATATTTCTGTTGCAATGTTATGGAAATTTCACTTTAAATAATATTTAAATATTTTTAACATTTTACATTTAACACATCAGGCATGAATTCAACTTTTACATAATATCAATGGCACAAATTCAATATTTCACAACAATAGTTTACATACTCACCAACTCATTATAATACAGTTAAATACAAGCTTAGGATAATGTCTTCACATTGCATTTAAATTCCAAATCTCAATAAAGGTTCCTAAAAAACATAATGACATTAATGATACTACTCAAACTATTCTTTCATCAATTTCAAGGTTGTATAACAATTGAACAGGCCTTTTAATAACCGATGTATTCGTTTTAATTTGACAAGATCTAATTTTACCATCTCTGCCAGGAAATACAGCTACTACCTTTCCTAATTTCCAAAAATGCCTGGGAAGTTTATCATCATTAATTAGTACAATATCACCAACTTTAAATTCTGTAATTTTGCCTGTTGGCTTCACATATTGAGTAGATCTTAACATTAAAAGATATTCTTTAAGCCATTTTTTCCAAAAGTGATTAATTAACCTTTCACGATAATTAAACCTTTTAATTAAAATTTTTCTATTACTTAAATTAGTATCAATAGTAAGTCTGGCAGGAGGTAAACTATTGACTCTTCTTCCTAACAGCAAATGAGCTGGAGTAAGAGGCGCAGGTTCTTGAAAATCTGAAAACACATAAGTTAAAGGACGAGAATTAAGAACACCTTCAATTTCAATAATTATAGTCTCTAATTCTTCTCGAGACAAAGTGGTTCGACCTAAAGTTTTTCGAAGAGCCAGTTTCACCGATCTAATGAGTCTTTCGTAGAAGCCACCCCACCATGCAGCTTTCTCAACGATAAAGCGCCACTGGATTTTGTGGGAGGCATAAAAGTCTTTCACCTCTGGATGACTGATAACGCTCCACAAATGTTTTAGCTCAAGTTCAGTTCTTTTGAAAGTTTGAGCATTATCCGACCAAATCTCAGAACACAGTCCACGACGAGCGATAAACCGTCTAAGTGCTAAGAGAAAAGTTTCAGTTGTCAGATTGTCAACAAGTTCTAAGTGGACAGATCGGGTTACACCGCACGTAAACAAAACGATGTAGAGTTTGTTGTCACAGTTCTTGGCGTAGAGGGGTCCACCAAAATCAACTCCCACTATAGAAAAGGGAGGTGACTGCTCCATTCGCGCAGCTGGCAAAGGTGCAGTAACTTGGAGACCAGGAGAAGAGTTGAATCTTTTACACAACACACATCTTTTTAAAAGATTCTTTGTCGTTTGTCCTCCTCTAACTACCCAGTATTTATCGCGGATTTCAGTCAGAGTTTCAGAAATCCCTCCGTGGAACACCTTTTTATGCGAGTTTAAAACTAACAAACTCACGAAACGATGCTTTGCAGGCATAACAATGGGATGTTTTTGTAGGTAAGTAAGTTTCGATTTCTGGAGTCTCCCACCAGCGTGAATTATCCCATCAGAATCAAGAAAAGGATTCAATTCCAAAATCTTGGAATTTTTCATCACTGATTTTCCTTGCTTTAAATAAGCTATTTCTTCGACAAAAACTTCTTCTTGTACTGATTTTATCCAGTATTTTTCGGCACCATCAAGTTCTTCTGCACTTATTTCGTCATATCTTCTAATATTATTTCTAACATTGTGTATGAAGCGAAGTATCCAACTTGTAACTCTAAGTAACCTATTCAAACAGCTGTATTTGTTGATATCAAGTAAAGGCACAGCTTTCGTATGAGCTTCACACACAAATGTCAATGTTTCGTTTTGGTTCATTTTTTTCTCGCATGATTCAATAGAGAAATTGAAATCAGAACCTCTCGGCCAATTTTCTTTTCCCTGACGAAGCCACTTTGGACCGTGAGTCCAAATCTCACTTTTCATAAACTTCTCTGCACTCGCTCCTCGAGAGATGAAATCGGCAGGATTTTCTTTCCCACTGCAGTGATGCCAATCCGCAGGATCAGTGTTGGACTGGATTTCTATCACACGGTTGGAAACAAAGGGTTTCCATTTAGAAGCTGCTCCTTTGATCCAATGGAGAGAAATTAATGAATCACTCCACAAAAATACCCTAGATATGGAAAATTTAAAATTTTCTTTTAAATATCTCAGGATTCTAGCAGCAATCACAGCTCCCATTAATTCCAATCTAGGGAGGGTTAATTTTTTAAGTGGTGCTACGCGCGATTTGGCTGCAATAAAACTTGTAGATACACATCCATCGGTTGTTTCAAGGCGAAAATAGCTCACTGCTCCAAATGCTCTAGGGCTAGCATCTGAAAAAATGTGTAGTTCTAATTCCTTCGCTTGACTCAAAGGAGAGGAGAAATATTTCCTTTCGAATGTCAAATCCTTCAAAGAATAAATTTGCGAGCACCAGTTTTCCCATTTTTTCTTTAATTCAGTTGGCAGTTCATCATCCCATCTTAAACCACATTCCCATATTTCTTGCAATAGGCACTTAATGATTACAATAAATGGAGAAACAAATCCAACTGGGTCATAGATCTTTGCAGCCGTCTGAAGAACGCTGCGCTTAGTGCTCCTCAAATTGTCGATGATCTTGAGAATAGGTTGCACGTCTAATTTAAACGTGTCGTCGTTAATGTTCCATATGATTCCTAAAACCTTTAAAGGACGCATGCTGGACTCTTCAATATCCTCCATACCTCTTTCGCACCACAATTTTCTCAATTCTTCGGAATTAGTTTTAAATTTTCTTAAATTCATGTTCGCGTCTTTAAGAATTTCTATGGCAGTAATGGAGAGATCTAAAGCTTCATTTATTGTATTAGCTCCGTAAAACAAATCATCTACGTAAAGTGATGAATTAAGCATTTCATAAGCTTTGCATTGTTCTTGTTCATATTTTCGAATATGATATTTAATGGTTGCAGCAAGCACAAATGGACTAGATGTTACACCGAATGGTACTCGTGTCATTCTGAGAGTTTTATGAGACTTCGAATCCTGGTCATCTGGAAACCAGAAAAATCTCAAATAATCTCTATCCTCCTTAGCTATTCCAATTGTTAAAAATGCTCCTTGTATATCACTACAAAATGCATGCTTGAATTCGCGAAATCTCAATAACACATCAAGGATTCTAGGATTCAATGACGGACCAGGAGTGAGACAGTCATTCAAAGATTTACAACCTTTATCTTTCGAAGAAGCGTCAAAAACCATTCTAACTTTCGTCGTTTCCTTGTCGGTCCTTACAACTGCAGAATGCGGCATATAATATGTGTTATTTTGAATTTTCGAACAGCATTCCTCAACAATATTCAGATTTAATTGATCTGCAATAATATTCTTATATTCATTCAAAAGCCAGTTATTTCCCTTCATTCTCACACATAAATTTTCAAATCTGCGTTTAGCTATCTTCAAGTTATTAGGTAATTTGTCAGGACTTTTATCCCAAAAGAGCTTAGTTTCATATCTCCCATTTTTGAATTTTAAGTTGTTTTCAAAGCATGTAATTAAATCCTTATCGCAATGTGAAATATTTTCCCTATCTATTATTCCCATCGCATCTAATTCCCAAAATAATTTTAAATTCTCATTTAACGCTGAGCAACATTCTGTTTTTAAAACAGAAACGTTCTTGTCGCAGTTTAAATCTACTGGTGAGATTCGACCTTGGACAACTTTACCAAAAATTGTATCAATTACAAATAAAGTTTTAGTTAAATTTTCCCTTTTGCCTGAATGTATTTCCCAAAAATATTGCGCTCCAATTAAAAGAGAAAATTCATTTCCGAAAGACTCGCAAGCATTTGAAAGCTTTATATTTTTCTTACTAAGCATCTTTTCTAGTTTATTCGACGATACTTTAAAAGGAGAACTAGAAATGACATCGCAAAGCAAGGCTTCAATTTCAATTCTTTTTTCAGGGTCACGAGAATTGCAAAGTGTAAACTTCACTACTTCGTACGTTTTTTCTATCGGGTCTCTCGAACCAAATGTATAAACTAACAGTTTTTCTCTTCTCATTATGGGTAATTTCATTGCGTCAGCTATTTCCTTTTTCAAAAAGCTTCGCTGAGAAGCGTTATCTAGAAGAATATTCACAATTTTTCTCCTTTCTCCCCACTTCATTAAGGCCGAACAGGTTTCTAAAAGTATTTCACCCTCACTGATATTTATGTTCGAACAAGTAACAATTTCGTCCCTCTCTACATCCGGTCTTTCACCCCTCTCGGGCTCAGGGGGTGTTGTCGCGTCGCAAATCAGCTCAGAATGTCTACGTTGACATTTACCACATGTCCGTTTCGAAGGGCAGTTTCTGTAAATATGTCCTGCTTTCGTGAGGCACAGGAAACATAACCCGTTTCTTCTTAAATGAGCCTTTCTTTCCACAACTGGCAAAGGGCAAGATGAAGAATCATGATCAGGTTTAGGATTTTTACAAAATAAACATTTTTTCACGTCGATTACAAAGGCGGATGCATGCGGAGTATTCTCGCTTCTTTGGTTTTTTCGGTTACATGACTCAAATTTATTCTTATTGAATTTTCCATATTTATGGTTAGGCCTTTCATAAGAGCTAACTCTAGATTCTGTGCGTGCATCGGTGTCAAATTCTTTGATTAAATGTTCGTTTCGTTCTCGACATTGAATTTCGATTTTTAAGAATTCTAATAAATCCGAAATAGTACTTTCTCTTTTAGAATACATTTTACGGGAAAATTCTAAGGATAATTCTCTAGGGATAGATTTTAACAATATGGGATGTAGTAAAGAACTATAACTGTTTGGATCAACACCATTATTTTCTAACCCACGCATGTGCGTTTCGCATACAGAATATAATTTGCGTAGCGACTTAACATCATTTGCTTTACGTACCGGATTTAAATTTAAAAGTTGTGACATATGCGCATCAATAATCATTTCAGTTCTACCGAATCTCTCCTTTAGAATATTTATGGCGACATAATAATTTTCTGCTTTTAAAGCCAAGCCCCGCACAGCAATTTCAGCATCGTTAATTAAATACGATTTTAAATAGTTAAATTTTTCAACATCGCTAAGACTTAAATTTTTATGTATGGCAGTTTCGAATTGAGAATAAAAGTCATTAAATTTTAGCATATCTCCATCAAATTGAGGTATTTGTAATCTCGGAAGTTTGATTGAACATTGTTGAGAATTGCTGTTAATAATTTTATCATTAGCAATTTCGCTTTCATTTTTTCGTAAAATTTTCTCAGCTCGCATTTTCCACGTTATCATTTGATCTCTGTATTCTTGCTGACGTTCCACTTCGTTAGTCAGATCTTGCGATTTACACAAATTCAATATATCCGAGTCAAGTTTCTTTAGCTGATCATATTTATCTAATAGTTTCGCTAAAAGTTCTTCGATCACGTCTAAAGATTTTTCATCCGCTTTATAAATTTCCTGCTCTAGCTGTTTAAAATATTCTGTTGCCGCCTTTCTGACAGGGGTTCTAACTTTTTTCAAAGATTCCAGATCCATTTTAGCTAATTCGCAAATGATTTCAATTTCGCATCTAAAGGTACCTCTGGCCGAATTGGGCGTTTCCCGGGTTTCGACACCAAAAATGTTTAGACTTCAATTCGTATTTGTCATTTCATTCAATCAGAAAAATGGATAATCAAAGCTCTTACCTGTCAGAAAGGATCAGGACGCAACTAGTGGATTTTTCGCATTTTATTTTAACACAGCAAACATTTAACAGGAGGGACGAACACACACAACAGACATCACCACGTAAAGAAAACAGACTAACAAAAACAACCAAAACCCAGAGGGGGATACAGCGCCCTCGGGCGGAAAACCTTGAACCTCGAGGGGTGGAAATAAAGTTTCAACAGGGGGTATCATCTCTCATGTTGCGGATGCTAGCAAGAAAAACCCATCAAGACATAACCACCATCATTACCAGAATTTCGAGTTACAAAGTACAGCTATTTCGAATCTGTCATTAGAGTTAGAGTAATTTTCTAATTATGCTCAATAAACTTGAGATAAATCTATTCGATTTTTCGAGCATTTTGAGTTTAAAAAAAGTTAATGATGCTTTACTGTATGTAAAATCTGACTTTTTTTATTTGTTTTTCTGAGAGGTTCAGCTTGATCTTCTTGAAGATGTTTATTCTCTGTTATGTTTCTGTCAGCCTGATGGTTAAATGAAATATTGATTAGGAAACTCTTTTGAAAATAGAAACATGTAAAATGGTGATTAGCAGCTTTTTGAAATCAATATCACTTACTCATGATTAATTTATATAGGATATAGGGCTTCTCATTGTGTTTTTTACCTCTCAAAGAAAAATGTAGCTTTTAATCGTACAGAAGAAGAAATGAACTAAAGTTTGAATAAATAGTGAATTGAGGAGATAGCTGCCACAATATTGCTATCACGTATTTTGTATTGACATATTTCAATATCGAAATATTTAAAAAAATTAATTTTTCAATAAAAAAATTCAATTTGTGAAATTTTATAAATTTTTATAAATAATATAATTTTTTTAAATTATATAAAAAATATCGATTTTTTAAATTTTTTTATAATAAATCGGTAAATTTGTATTTATTTTAAAATTTTTTAAAAGCTGAATTCTAATTTTCATTTATAAGATAAAACTTTTTAAAAAATGCTAAGACTTATTGTAGAATTTTATACGAAAGGTGAATCTGATATATTTCATTAAGGTATTTACAGTAAAAGTGAGCTATAATGAAACAAAATAAATAAATGTGATTAAAAAATTGCTAGTGAGGTCTATCCAGAATATAAATATGCTATGTTTTTAAGAGTATGTTTTTTATATGCACACTGAAACTTGAGATAATTTATCAAAAATATACTTTCAAATGCTAAGATCTGTCATTTTTTAATACTATCTAATTCCTTTCAATGCAATTGTTTTGTTTTAGTTTGAAATCTATTGTTGAGTTTCTTGCAAATGTATTTTTCTCGTTTCAGGAATTTATTTCTTCTGATAAAAGTAAACAGCGTGGAAATATTTCTGCTGAAATTCATATCCGGAATTTCCATCTTCTACTTTCTCTGATGAGTTGAGATCCTCCATTAATTTCCAAGAGCATCCAATCCAAAGTGATCCAACGCGCTCCACTGACTCCAGTTTCACGAAAACCTCTGCAAGACATTATCAGTTGGAGCTATCTTTAGCGGTGGCATTTTGGTCTAACCATCAACTCCAATCGTCTTCAGGTCTGAAGCGTATTCCGTCGCAACTGAATCCAAGCGAGACAAGAGCAGCAGCTGTCAAAAGCATTCGATTGCCGGCTAATAGGTCACTTAAAATGTCACGGCTTTTTAACGTCGTCATCAACAGTTGAGGGACGACAAGCGGACTTGGAGCATGCGAAAAGGCGATAAGTAGCGTGAGCAAATATAATCATTGTTTACATGGGTATTGGAATGATAAAAGTTAGTTGTAAGCACTTGCATTGTTGGTGTGTGTCGGGAACGAATGGAAGTTTGAAGTCGCGCTTTTGATCCCTAGTTAAACAAAAAAATAGAAAACTTGTTCATCGCAGAAAAAAAGATTAATTGCATTTTAAGGAGAGAAAAATTGAATAAAATAAATTTCATTTTTCGAGCTATTGAGAAAAGCTTCACTTTTTTTGTCTGCCAATAAATATGACTGTAATTATTTTAGCTAACCTTTGATTTACTGAATCTTACGATGTCGTTAAATGTATAGCATTTCTAAAAAGTCAAAAAAAAAAAAGGTAATCGATTTAACATTGCTTGGTTAATTACATTTCTAATCGCAAAAATTCCGTTAATTACATTTTGCTTTTCAATAAATTGCGTAAAAAGAAAAAAAAGTAATAATAATTTTTTTTTAGTTTGTCAATAAATTACAGCTTTTATTTAATCTTAGAAAGACATTTTTTTCTCAGAATAAATAAAACAATTTTTTATATTTTAAAAATAAAATTTTATACTAAAAAAACGTCACTTGAAATAAATTTCAATGAGTCGTTGTCGTTTAAAATGAGTATTTCTTACATTTCTATATGCATTTCCGAATACATCATTATGTGAAAAAAAATAATAAAACATTTTTTTATTTAAGCTAATTTCTACCTTTTTATTGAATTGAATAATAAAATACAAATGATTATATATAGACGATTAAAAGTCAAATTAATATATGTAAATCAAAAATCAAAATAAAATAAAACATACTTATTACATAAATCCTTAATATTCTTAACATTTTCCCCCTTCAGCTTCATGTTAGGTTTAATTCTATTCATATTATTTCAAAATAAGTAATAATAGAAGCATTAAGAATTGTAAAGAAGAAACACAGAGTAACAGAAATAGTAATTAAAAGAAGTTAAGAGATAGTAACGCATCGAAATTACTTATGCTGTTTGTAGAATAGTGCAATCAAATTTTCATTTCTAGTGTGTTTTGTTCTTAACACGGTAGTATTAAATAGTGTTTGAATAATTATTTATTCTTTAAATGAATTACTTGGTAGATTTTGTGAAGTTTTTCAGTTTTATTTTTTATAAAGTATCTAACAATATGCAAAGTGATAATGACTTAGAGATTTCATTCTCGCGAAAGATTTAATATAATCATGTATTTTGTAATTAGCTTACACAAGCCACAGATTGCCTTCTTCAATTCAAATCTATTATCCGTCCGGATGGTGCTAATTGATGTTTATTCAGAATGGGTTTTTTCTTAAATAATTTCTCTCTTGTAGGAATAATAGGTCACTTTAAATATTGCTCTTTTTTCAATTCCTACTATTAGTTCACACTCCCTCTATATATATTTATATATCTTGTTCAAATTTTTAATCGTTACTAAAATACTTTTTATTCATCCACTCAAATACAGTTCAAATACATTTATTACAACTAGTAGTGGATTTCATTCGGTGTTAATAAAGTTTTTTTAAAAAAATATTAATTCATTAATTAAATTTAGTTAATTTTTAATACTTAAAATAGAGTATTAGCAGTTTGTAATGAAACTTGAAACCAACAAGCAGAAACTCAATCGGTAAAATGTAAGGATTTCAGAATTTTTCACGTGAAAATGAAGAATGTGAGTAGAATTCTTGCGAAAATCAATAAAGTTTTGATAAATTATTTACATTAATGGCAATTATTTAATAAAAGTAACTAAAATAAAAAAATTATTTGTTGACATAAGTAAAAATTAACTTTTTTAAAAAATTTCATTACTTGTTTATATTTAAGTTTCTCTAATTTCTCTTTTTGTTGAATTGGAGTGTTTCGGTTTCTAAATAGATAGTCAAGGTGAAAAATAATTACTATGAAATCTTAATTTGTGTGATACAGACATTTCTACAGAAGAAAATATTTTAATTTATAAGAATTTGATAAGGAACAAAGAGATGAAATGGAATGGAATTTCTTAAAATTCTTTCAATGACTGTTTATAGATGTCTCATTTTACTGTATTTACATTGATTTCTCTTTCATCGATTCTCTTCTTTTAAATTTTTGAAGGAAAAAATCACAGAGAGATTAACTACCCCTGTAATGATTCTACGGAACAATTCAAATTTTTAGAAACTTTTTGATTCTAATGTAATAACACTTGCCATAATGAATACACGTAACAAAGTTACCTTAAAAATGCGTTTTTAGCAAAAGTTCATAGAAATATTTATTTAAGATATCTTATGGTAACATTTTCTGCTACCATAAGATACCTTACCTGCCAAGGTGATTAGTTGGAAGTTTGAGGGTTGGACTTTTAACAAACAAGTAATATAAATAAGAAATTTAAGTCAGTTTCTACTAAGATCAACAAAGAAATTTTTAATTTTAGCTGCTTTTTATCAAATAATTACAATTGCTTTTCTCATGTTCCACTTTACAATGGGAAGAGGAGTGCAGTAGCTTCTGGACCCCTGAGCACTCGAGGGCAGAAATCTGACTTCTGGCTCGTGCACTTTACAAACCGTGTTTACGGGACGAGCTTCATTCACACATTATATTCATTCATCCGCAGATCGTAATTGAGATCTGGAATAAAAAAACGATCACTTCTGATCCAGTACCCCCAGTGGTATTACTCTAGACATAGAAGATTTTGTGAATACGGCAAATTTAGCGTCTACCACACACACGCATGTACAGTCTTTGACTGACGGGTTCGAACTAGCAGCCCTACGGATGTGAACCCAACGCCCTACCAACCAAGCTGTCATGGTCTAACGATTTTATTTACTATAAAAAATTGATCAATAAATTATACTAACATTGAATTTTCAATACCAATTGAAGATTCGCCACCAACATAGGCACCGCAAAACGCATGAATTTTCTACGCCAGTTGGGATTGTACAATACAGATTAGTAACTTTTAATTTTCTTTATTCTGTATTACTTTAATTTGAAAGTACTTCAAAATGAATCCAAAAAATCGATTAATTAACAATGTTTAATTTTAAATGCACCAAACATTAAGAAAATAATCAGAATCATTTGAAATAATCGGCAGAAAATATGTTAAACCTAACCTTATTGGCATAGGGAAACAACAAACCCAATTCGTTACTTATATGGCAGTGGAAAAATGATGATTTTTGGCGAAAAAGTTAGTTTTTAATTAATAAATAAGAAGTTAATGAATTAATATTTGAAAAACCGCATTAACATCAAATGCCATCCTGTACAAGTTAAAAAATTTACTTCAACTTGAGTGGATGAATAAAAAGTATTTTATTAATCATTGAAAATTTGAATTATATATATATATATATATATATATATATATATATATATAT
>JAOUZG010019748.1:0-25637 GCA_026289955.1 Argiope argentata
TAATGTTCAATTTTCAATTTGGTTCTCTAAAATAATAAATAATAGAAATAATAAATATTTTATTTTATTTCAGCCAATAAATGCATCTCTAAAAAGAATTGTGAAGTATAAATGTCATACGACTCTTTGAATCAATGATATATATTTATTTAAATGAAACAGTTAGTCTAACGTTTCAATATTCCACGACCAAATCTAACTGAGTCTTAAAATGTTGCTTGTTATTATTTTAGGGTTAAAATTTCATCATTTTAAACCAAGTTGCCTTAAGGAAATTCCTGGTACTGATTTACGCATTTTTACAAGATGTTCGGTGGATCTTCACTCTTTAAAACATCAGGAAAAAATTGGGTGTTTTATAGAGAAAATATATTAACATTTTCATAACTCAAACAGTATTAATTATAAAGGAGAGCAATTTTTTTATTAAAACTGTTAGTGCATCATGAGTATTTTATTTAATATAACTTATTGAACCGATAATATGCAAATTGGTTTAAATTTCAGAATATATCAGAGAGTTGATTGGCTCATGTTACAGGACATATAATTATATATTTCATTTAGAGCATATTAAGCTGATATTAATGACCTTTTAGAGATGAGTTGTTGAGCCCTAATTAGAATATATATCCTGTTTATATTTAATTATGTTTATTTTTTTAACAAAACTGAGTTATCGATTTAATAATGCATCGAATTAAGAAAAAGTATTTATAGTTTCTAGAAAATATCACATTTTTTATTTATTTCATTTTAAACAGTCACATGCAGATGATTATATGCTTTTAGGTTTTTTTTTTTCAGTAAAAATTAATTTGTTTTTTAATCTCATCATTTGTCAACCTGATGGCAACAGTTGAAAAAATTTTTATGCATACTCTATGAGCTCAAGTAGGTTATATATTATTTTATTTCATATCAAATAAATTGTAAAATATGTTTAAAATATTCTTTAAATAATTCATTAATTATATAATTGTTAATTATGTATTGGTGTATTGAAAATATTTGGTATTGTTTGGATAGATAATTTTTTAATGTCTATGTTGATGTAAAAATTAATTTTCTGAAATTATTAATAAAAAATGCCAAAATTTTCCTTAATTTGTAATTTAATTAAAATTATTGTTAAGATTTCAAAATATTCGTTCCGAATTGAAAATTTTCACTCATTGACCATGTTTGGAAACTCTAAGTTAAACAATCTTACCTATAGAACATCAACACCTACGCGCAAACACAAACTCATTTTAATTATAATAAAGTAATATATGGATTCCTTATTACTTTAAAATGATAAACAATTTTCGATGCTTTTAAAGTAAAAATTTCTGTGGTTGGTAGAGGTGTCATAACATATTTTAACTTGCTAAAGGGTTCTAATTTATACAGATTTCTGAAATTGATACAGAAAAAAATGTATTATGTTTTTCATCCCACTACATATGTTCCAGAGAAAGTATCTCCAGTTTGAAAATGTGATGTCCTTTTTCATTTCTCTTATGTACGCGCTGTTCAATAGTGCCTTCAATAAACCGCGTAATAAAAGGGGAAAATAAAAAACCGGAAGAAAAATGAGATTGCACAAAACGGACGAGATCGATAGCAAGAAAGCAAAATATCTTCCCACGTTATGTATCCCCAGAATCACAAGGAGAGTACTCAATAAGAGGATCTGGCTGCATTGTGCTCTTTCCTGATTAGGATCACTACCAGGATTCTGCTGACGATATGCGATTGGTATCTGCTTATTTCAACTGGTTTCATTTTATTACTGCTTTTTCTTTTCAGAAATAACGATGCTGAAGTTAGATCTTGCTTTTTGCTTTCTTTTTTAAACTTCTTTTTTCTTTTTCTGAGACCTATTGCATTTCCTCTGAGGCGAATGAAATATTCTCACGGTGCGTTGCTCTTTTAAAAATCTAAACGACGCTTTCAAGCGAATGACAGAAATAAACACAATTTATTCTTCGAATATTCGAAACCAAAATAGATAGTATATCTTTAATTTTTCCAGAGATAAAAGAAAATTCTAGTATTTAAAAGAAAAATGATTGATATGTTTTAAGTTTTCCAGACATAAAAGAAAATTCTAGCATTTAAAAGAAAAATGATTGATATGTTTTAAGGTTTTCAGAGATAAAAGAAAATTCTAGCATTTAAGAAAAAAATATTGATATGTTTTAAGTTTTCCAGAAATAAAAGCAAATTCTAACATTTAAGAGAAAAAAATGATTTATACGTTTTAGGGTTTCCAGAAAAATTACTACGAGGAAATCTGAAAAATATTTTAAATAGATTGTTGACATCAGAAGAGGCCTTACTTATAAAAATTAGGACCACAATAATTTTATGTTTTAAATTCTGATACAAATAAATGAATATCCAGCCTAAAAAATCATTGCTTTCATTCGAATTTCGTATATAAATTCATTTATATTTTTAAATTTGATTTGATTTAATCTAAATTTATAATTCTTAAACAATTGAATGAAACAAATTGTTAGGGAATTTTTATATTCCTGAATAATGATAAATTTTGTTTTTGAATTCATTTTTATATTTTTAGAATCTGATAAGAGAGTATGTAACGATACAATTTTCTAAATAACTAGCATAGGCTAAATTAATCTATTTTTTTAACTTTACATACATTTAATTCAAGTTTATAGACATTATTGTGATTTTTTGTTTAATCTTGAAGCATGATAGTGAATAATAGATTTTATAATAATTGACTGATGCATTTAACATTATATATTAATGTTTATTATGCATTCTTAAGTATTTTTTAAATGAAGTGCTTATTTTACAAATGTATCTAAATTCAAATTTGAAAATTAAAAAAAAACAATTTTTTCTTTATTCAAAGCATAGCTTTACTAAAAATAATAATATTCTATAAACGTTAGATACTCCTACCTTAAAATTATTTTTATTTTTAGGGGACATTAAATGAATCAAGAATAAATTCTGCTACACTTTTTCAAAAAATATGTTACTCTTTCAATACAGCAAGAAATCAAAATGCTGTATTTTTTAAACACTTTTAACAGCAGACGTATATTTTTTTAAAAAACTCTTTTTTAAAAGAACATAGTACTATGGTTACGTACATACAGGAAAATATCAAAAACAGACCAGTTGCAAGTGCACAATTCGATTTAAAAGCTCGATAAATTAAAATTTTAATTTTTTGATTAGTTAGTTAAATTTAATTATTGGTTGGTTTAATAATTAGTTGGTTAAAGTCAAATAGTTTATTCAAGACAATTTATAATAAAATAACGAAATCATTCATAATTTCAAAAAAGGAATAAATAAATAGGGGGTTTTTTCTAAAATCAGAAATTTTTAAATTAAAATAAAACTAATTTATGTCTCTAGGATAGATATTAACTTTAAAATATTGATTTATCATACCTTAAAAATAATGAAATATTCAAATATTCTTGTCAGGAACTTTTTAAATTTAAAAATGACTATAAATATTTATTTTTAATTAACTTAGGTTTTAGGTAGATTGACGATACACAATATAATATTTTGCTGGCAATAAAGAAAAAAATAAGAATATTAAAGATCCGGGATATAATTTAGAAATATTGTCAGACTAATTATGTTTCCCATATATTTAATTCTACGGACATCTTGAAACAATTTCTTTACAAAAACTGAAATAAATTGACGTTTTTCAATTGATAAAGTTATTATATAGGTTGTCTATATAAAACAATAATTTAGTAGCAATAAAAAAACCATGGAGAATGTTGTAAATCCGATTGTAATCATTTTATAAAAATCATTTCTGTTTTTATTTAAGAATTTTAGAATTTTTAAGTTTCCGAATGATAACACTTATTTTTTTCCAAGAGCAAATTCATCAGCTCATTAAGAAGCCATATTTACCATTGTCAGAACAATGCATGAAGAACAAAAATTGGCTCTTAAAGCATTGACAAAGAACATTGCAAATATAAAAAAAACGGCAAAACGAAAAGGATGAAACAAATTTCCCCAGAACTTGCAAATGTACCAATCTTAGCAGACAATGACGTATCCCATGAGATAAGTTATTGAGAACAACGACGAGCAGAATATTGAAGCTGTACAATTTCTGATTTCGTTACATATTTCTATTATGGGACTTTAGAGATTGCATGTGTACACCTTAAATTTTATACAACTCCAAAACCAAAATTTCATCTGGGAAGAATGCCAAAAATCCTTCTGGATTGTTGTAGTTCCGAAACAACAAATTTAAAAGAGATGATTGTATAAATAAAAATGCCTATTAAATACAGTTTTTAAATTTGAAGGAATGCCATCGTACAGGGGATATTCTGTTGCTACACTTTTGGAATAGCGCCATTTTGCAGGCCTGTTTTATATCGGACACTTCGGGCGACACTCGTTTCACTCATAACACTCTGGCGAAGCAGATATGGAAACAGGCACCTCGAAGAAGTCGAATAAAAAATGTGTTTACGATGCGAAATAAAGCATCGTGTAAGAGCGAGTGTTACATCTTGATGATTTTCACCAGTCCTGTGAATGCAACTCTGGAAGTTTACGTTCCAGTTAAGAAGAAACGTGACCACTTGGTATCTTCCTCATATATAATGATTCAAAAAATCGTAAAATCAATACACTGTTATTCGTTCCTAAATCGCATTGAAGTCGCAGAACAAGACACAAGAATTTGTCCTTTTTGATACTGAGGGTTTGTGAAGAAGGTATCTTGAATTTTGCAATAATAAACCTGCTAAATCGTAGTATTCTCTTTCGCAACAACTTCAAAGGGAAAGAAGAGTTTCTGCTAATCGTCTGTCAAATGTGTATTCAGTTTCTTCTAAATCTTTTATAAATATAGGGGTTTTGGCATAGCTTATGATTGCACCACTATCTCAACGGCTTTGGCACTGTTTTCCTTTCTCAAGTAAAGCAGCTTTAAAATTTTACGAAGCCTTTCTCTGTAATTGTTTTTGATATTTTTTCTAATGCCACTTGGCATGGACGAACTTTGATGATGCTTCAGCGATTTTTAATCCAAAATGAGTGTCTCTTGTTTTGAAGTTGTGCCAACTAGAGCCAAGAGTGCGTCTTAGCTACTCACTCATCACATTTGCTTGCATAGCCCTTTCTTACATGGACATACAATTGTACACCTTACAGATCGAACACAGAAGAAAAACCATGCCCGAACCAGGACTCGAATGGGGGATTCCTATTTCGTGGGAAAGATGCGCTACCCTATACCAGGACGCAAGCTCTCTTTGCATGTGTTACCACATTGGTACTGTTGATTAAACAAGTAATCTTCCCACATTACTTCTTAGAAGTTATCCACAAGTCGCTTCCTTTAAAATAACTACAATTCTGAATGTATATTTTCAAATAAAAATATTTAAGGGTTGCATAGAGGGGGGAAACATTTTATAACCAAAATGAGTATATAAAAAGAAAGAAGAAATTCATAAGTATCGAAAAATGCATAGAAAATCTAAACTTTTTAATTTACAACCAAAAAAACTCATAAAAGTACACGTAGAGAGTTCAAAATAAATATTTTATAGAAGTAATTGATTACAAATTATCACATATATATCTACCTAATTTCTTTTTCGAAATATATATGCTAAGTGAGAAATCCAGTATATAAAATACTAAAAACTGACAAGCAATGTATGAAAGATTATGCCACACATTTTCAAGGAATTATACATATTATCAAATGCCAGAGAGGTGAAGTATGAAATATATTCTCGATCTTATCACCCCGGAATGAAAAGAATACTATATAAAGCCCCTTATAGCTGTAAGCCTAAAGTAGGTTTTATAACATCTTTTCTTCTCCCAAGATGTGCTGGGAGACACAAATAGAAAAGAACAGCTAGAAAATTTTTTAAAGGATATGAGCGCTACAAAAAAAGATGAGATAAACCAGCTTATGGATAAAAGTGTATGATTCAGAAAAATGGCAGATGAGATTATTGTCGATGGTAGATTAAACTAACATGATATTTACCGAAAAAATTGATAGGCATAAAAAAAGCAAACAAAATTTAATCTTTTATTCCTGTTACCTGTGAGTGCGTTTAAAGGAATTCAGTGATGTTTGCACATGAATGTTTTGAGATTTATGTTGCTATTTCTTGTCACCAAAAAATTCATAACATCTTTTTCCTTGCTGATAACGATGATAAACTGGATATTTTATACTTTCTTTGTTTTAAAACTTAAAATGCTATAGGCAATAAAATTTCTTCTGAAATTTAAAGGAAAGCACAAGCAGAAAAATAAAAATGAATTTGCAGCTTCTTTGGAAACAGTTGCATAATTTTCAAGATTATAATTAGTGGTTTGCTCAATATTTTGTAAGTTTTAATAAATGAAACAGAGCATGGTTTCTATCGAATAGGAGCTTTCAAAAAATGAACGCACTTCATTGAATATAATGTTTATAACAAAATTATATATTTTTTGTACTATTTTTCAATGCATGCATTTTTAATGCAATTCATATAAAAATCGGGTTCCAATTTTTGTAAAAAATAAAACTACTCAAATCCTTACTTGGAATAACAAAACTTTTAGATCCATTCTTAAAACTATAAATACGTGAAAATTTTATTTAATTTTAGTTGAAAATCTAGGCATAAATGTTCTATACAAAGTAATTTTCCTATATATTCAGAAGATTTTAATAACATTTGTTTCGTTATTTCTTTAAAAAATTCTTTTTCTTTATTTTTTGAGGAAGGGACATAATATAAATAACATTTTCATCATGCTCTTTTTTTCATATTTTACCTTCATGTAATTTATCATTATGTAGGATGCCTAGGTAATATATGCACTGAGTACAAACAATATAGAATGAAAGAAAATTATTATTATTATTATTATTATATATATATATTGTCACACAAAATAAAAATAAAATTTTTCAAACCAGTGTAATATTTACTCTGCTGACTAATTATATTTATTGATATTCATCCCATAAATTTATTATTTGTAATTGATTTCATGGTGTTTTAAGAGCATTTAATATTATTTTAAAATTTGTTTTTCAACAGCAAACGTTCAAAAAAAGTTTTACTTTTCCCAGATATCCTTTTTATCTCCATATCTTAGAAACACTTTTTTAATATTAGAATTAAGAAATATTTAGTTTATAGGGAATATTGTTTCAAAAAGTTTTGAATACGTAAAAAAGTGTTTCTTTAAATATCAGGAATTATCATATGAATTGCTTAAATTCAACCACAATTACAAACTGTGTTCATAGAAACGGAATTCAATATATCTCCAAACCAAAATGCCTGATGAACTCAAATCTGGTGTACATAGTTGTCAGGTACTTGAAACATCTCTTCCAATTTCACTTTTAAAATATCCTGCTCAAAAAGTGGTAACACCTCTATTGCAGTGTCTTGCGAAGTCAACCAGTTAGAACAAGAAATATGACGGAATTCATTGAACAGTAAAATTGCTTTACAGATAAACCTCAAATAAATGAAAAAAATTAATAAAATTTGACGAATTAAAATGTTAAAATTGAGATTAAACTAATCTTACTAATAAAATGAGTTGAAATGTTTCATTTTTTTTAATGTTCTGAGCCAATTTTAAACTATTGTGCACTATGCGTATGAATTGACAAAAATTATAATAATAAAACATCCTCGGATTATTTTCTAATCTACTGAAGCACTCTATTTATACTTCAACATTAAACCATGTGTGTTGTGTGTAAGTGTGTGTGTTTGTGTATCTAAAATTCAAAGAAGATAGAAGTAGCTCTAATTATATAACTCAAAAAAGTACATGATCTTTAAATAAGGGGGGGGGAGGTTACATTTTCCTTGTTCTAAAATTTTTATGCATGTTTTCTTAACTGACAAAATATATAATAAAGGAACTTTTATAAAAATATTAAGAGAGAAAGGCCCATAAAAATTTTGATTTGCTCACTGAATTAAAATTTTATTAGAAACTATGCATATAGAAAATTAAGATTCATTGAAGAAATATCAATAATTTTACTATCTTCACCTAACCTATAGAGCTATATAACATCTAGAGAATTTAATAAACTATTATTTCATTAAATATTTCAATACTGATATAATCTTTCGTTTATTTTATGTGATTTCCGAAACCAAAATTAATTTTGAAACAACAACTAAACAATGAATTTAAAAAAAAAGGAGTTTGTTGTTTATTCTTAGAAAAAAGCTGCTTCAAAAATAATGTATTCTTCATTTCTTTGACATTTTATTCTTATCTTAGTTGCACAAAGAATATCGAAATAAATGGAAATAGTGACGAAAAAATAATTTTCAAGATAGTTATAAATTTATGAAAAGCAGCCTAGCGTAACATAAATTTATCATTTTGGTCTGGGTGGTTTGAAAATAGTTTTTCCGTCCAAATAGGCCGCAGGGAGTGCGATTATTAATGGTAACTTGATCCATTTTCCTAATATAGTGTGTCGTATGATTGAGGTATTTCTTTACTTGAAGAAAAGCCGTGCCATTGGAAGATCAAATCCTGCCACAAAACCAATTTTTCAAAATTGTCTCTATGCAACATCAAGATAGTAGCTGAATTTCATTTCAGTATTTACTATAGGCCTGCACATAATTATTGCAATAGTCTTTCTGGATTCAGAATCTGCCATTCAGGTTAAAAATTATCAATTTTCATTTACTTGATTTCAATATCAAATTTCATTATAAATGGAAATATTACTATACTATATACGATAGTACTAAAATAAGATGAGGCCAGAATTTATTCCCCGAGGTCACAAAAGTAATTGGATATCAATACGGAATTACACAGGTCAATAGTATCCCACAAAATATATAAATATGCAATGTGCTTGTAGGGCTTTCATTTCATTCAAGCCTACAAGCCTACATTCAAGCCTTTCTATTCATGTGAAAATGTTTCAAATGCGATTATAAAGCCCGAAACAGGCTTTAAACTCAGAATTGTAATTATAGCTAGACATATAGTATAATCCATTTTGGAAATTGTAAGGGAATTCAATATTCAGAGATCTACAGTATCAAGCGCGTAACTTCCCAACTTGGCAACGCATTGTCCGAGTTCCGTCGTTATGTTTATGTACTTAATGCTCGAGACCAGAGACATGTGCCCAAAATTCCCTGTATTAACAGGTAAGTATCAATACATGAAATAACCTCAATGTGTTATTTATAATGGAAGTATTCGTCTGGACGGTGGGGTAAAATTTGAATTTAATGGGCTATGGTAATAGAAAAACGATTGAAGTGATTCTATTAACAGCACGGTATGGTAAGTAGTACTTCTCTTGGGTTTATGACCATATCGGCTGAATTCTAGATGGCAAGAAAATCGTGGAATTATCAGCAAAGTCTCTATTTCAGTTGGTATGAACTGATTGTAATATATGGGTATGGCGCGAATTCAAAGAGCCATAGACCCAAGTTATCATCAACCCAGCATGCATGGTTATTGTGGCTCCCAAATGGTTCCAGTTTTACACGGGATAGGTTTTTCTGGTGAACTGAACCGACCATTGAGTGAAAGGGGTTACAACATGAAGACTACGGGTAATCAATTTTTGTGGGCGACAATGGGCTATACCACTGTGTTCGCAATTGGTATGAAGAACATTACGAACAATTCTAGCGAATGATTTGGCAACAAAGATCACCAGAAATAAATCCCATTTAGCACTTATGGGGTATAATCACAAGGAAAATTTGTACACAAAGTCCTGCATCTGAAGTATGTTGGACGTCATTAGATACAGCATTGCTTAATATTTGTGTAGGAGATGAAACAATTTGCCATGCCTAGGTGCTTCATTTTGCCATCCAAAAGGAGACAAACAAATTATTAGTAGGAATTCCAGTTTTGTCCTCCCAGCGTATATATCTGAATCTATGCAAGGTTTAAAATGAAAATATTTAAAGTGATTATTAGCAGCAGCGTACTATATATATATATTTTTGCTTAATAATTGATAAGTTGGAACAAGTTTTCTTATTTTATTATTGCTTATTTTTTCAAACGATTTCATTTAAATATTTAGCCATTTACGCAAGTTGTCACATCTGATTTTATACTGATATTGTATTGAGTAACTAGCCGCCATATTTAAAAAACATGTTTTATTGGGCATCTTGCAATTTTTTAACTAATGCTTTCGGATTTAAGTTTTCAAACTATTTAGCATTTATTTTCCATTATCAACTTTTAATTTATAATTAAAATAGTACCTTAGCACTACTTGTACCTTATACTTTTTGAAATTATTCTAGAATTAAGAATGTTGTCCATGTCAACAACTTTTAAGATTTTGTTTTGTTTTCCATTTATTATATAATTCATTTATCTAATAAAGAAATTATATAGTTTGCCGAAATTTAATTTTTGATAAAAATAGATACAATATTTAATCTATTTGTAAAAGATACCGAGATGAAAACTATCTTCTAAAGTAATCAGATTAGTTCAGATCATACAATGAAAGTTCTTTTATTCTGAAGCATATTTTCTGCCATACCCTTTAAGAAAAAGCTTAACATCTTAGGGTGAATTAAGTAAAGGAATCTTTCATGTTAACAAATTTTTATTTCCTTTTAAATGTGAAATGGACTCAAGACTCAATATTGTCTTTTAAGTTCGCCATAATACCACTTATAGGTCACAGCCTATAGAAAATAATCATTGCCCCTTTATTTTGCATATTCATTACGACTTAATTTAGCCTTGAACTGCTTTTATTGAATCTTTTGATTGGAGTAGATTTTCATTTTGAAAATGGTCAGAAAAAAAGATCACCGCATTCAAGAAATTCATTCACAGTGAACAAGAATGGAACTTCCTTAATGATTCCAGGAATTCTTCAATAAAGAGATCGATTGAACTCTTTTACTCTAATTTACTTGTAAATCTAAATATTGCTTGTTTTGTGTAAATTAATTAATATATGCACATAGTTAAAATAGAAAATCAAAAAGTTAAGATTGAATACGAAAATCTTTTGAGAAATAATTCTTTGGAAAATAATTGAAAGCATGGACACAAAAATAATTGCCTAGCATAAGAAATTTAAACGATTGAAAGCATTTAATATCTTTAATTTCAATTTATTTATTTTTCTGAGACTCTCCTAAAATAATTAAACAGTTTAATTTTTCTTTCGTTTTAAAAAATGTTCAATTACAAAACATTACATCAGTTTTCTTGCAAATACGATATTTAAGGTAACTACAATTTAACAAATATTTTTTTAGATACTAATGTTTTAAATATATTGCGTAACTTCATTTTTTCTTATTGAGGAAAAGAATACAAGTATTTTGGACATTTAGATATGTTTGCAAAAAAAATACATAATCGCTGTTAGACATTATGAATATGAAATTCGTAACTGAAGAATTTTAACAGTGAAATAATAAAATATTGTATATTGGATAAATTTCAAAGCTATGCAAAGGCTTGCAATATGTTTCGTAAGTAAAGTAAATTAACTTACAAATATCTTGCATAATAAGTTACTGCGTTCAAGCATATGATTAACTTTTGTTATGTATTTAATAATAAACTTAAGCAGTCTTTCTTTCTAGCATGATATTAAATTATTTTGAAAGTAATTTTTTATTACAAGAAAGAGTATTTTAATTTATATTTAAAAAGAAAAGTAAGAATTATATGATTGAATATAGTTTTTGCATTTATGATTTGAAATGTATATATTATAATGTATTTGGTCCACCATATATATATATGACGAATGATTATGCAAGATCAAAGTAATTCAATTCTGGTTGTAATATTAGAAATGATAATGTATAATTAGAAAATATATAGTCAAAAGTATTATAATTCTAATGTTTTTTACAGTAAACTTTAGTTTAAGATTTACTTTTTGATAAATTTGATTTGAATCTTTTTAATGGTGTAATTTCATTAAGAATTGTCATATGCTTAAATATGAAGTGCGAAACGAATATGAAATATTTCGTATATTTATATTATTCATCTGATGGTGGAAAAAATTTCTTAAGGTAATTATTATCATTTATTTATGCAGAGAGGATTTTATTCAAATTAAATTCAGTCAACACTTGTGGTCTATTAGCTTTGATAAGAAACAGAAAGTATATCAAAAATTTGATACTCTATGGAAAGAAAACATCTCAATTTATGTGGAAACTCAAAAATTTCTTTTAAGATTTTCTATCACATTTTATTTAGATTTCAAAATTGAAGATGACTACTTATTATAAATTTAAGGATGCTATAATGCAGCAATGAGAAATCAATATTAATTCAATTCTTTAAGAATTCATTCTTTCTTAATGAGCAATATATATGCATATAGGAAAGAATCAGATAGGAGGTAATTGAACCTCAAATTTATTTAAAAGGGAAATCACTTCCAGATTATTGGTTCTAAAACTGTATCTTAGCAAATAGTATTCAGAACTTTAGAAACAGTTATTATATAAATTAATTGATATTAATTCAAAGTCATTCATGAAATTTAATGGTTTCAGATTATTGTCGGTATAAATGTTGGAAGTCAGATAATGGCTTCTTCATAATAATATATTGTTCTAATTTGGCATAAGGTATCTTCTGAAGTCTTAATGAAACTTTAATTCAGGTACTGGAACCTTCCATTTCTGTACAAGTTTTACGAAATATCAATACATGTAAATATTATCAAAAATAGCGATGAGTCAATATAAATTCACGAATTATGGTAATTAATAAAATAAAGCATTATAAATTTAAGAGAAATAATAACATAATGAAATTAATATTTTCTTTTACAGTATTACAAAATTAAATGAAGCATAGGAACAATATTTTTAAGCAAAATTCTGTTTCCTGTACTTGATTATTAGAAGCTTTTCTTGATAATTATAATAGAAGGGGTAAAACACTGGTTATTTATCATGAGTCACTTAGAGAGGATTATTTCAAAATGAATATAGTTTATTTTGCCCCATATAAATGTATTTTATGTCAGTGTTTATAACATGTTAATTCTCAAAAAACCCTTGTATATATTTATTACTCAACAAAACCACATTTTATTGCTTGCGCTTGCTAACAAACAATTTTATTTAAAAGTACCCAACTATAGTCCTACCTATATTGTTTTAACTTATATTATTTTCTATTCTATATTGCCGATACGTTATTATGCACGTGGTTTTCTTCGTATATGTATACAGTAATATACGGCAGTGTATATTACTATGAATTAAACAAATTTCCCTAGATTAAGGTCCAAATACATATTTTTTTAAATATAAGTAATGGGAATTATATCATCCTAAAAAACTGATACAAAATAGAATTTGCTTGAAGCAGCTCTAAAAATACCAATGATCATTCGAGTAGAGTTTTGAATACAAGCAATTGGACATAGTAATCAATAGAGCAAAAATTATTGTCAAGCCAACAGCAAATTAAAATTAAAACTATTTAAATAAAAAAAAATTTTCAGAAATGAAGTGGAAAATTGAAATGAGAAGTGTATAACATTTGTTACTATAAATATTTAGGTGATGGAAAAAAATAAGGGAAATACCATGACATAAATAATTAGAACTTATAAATAAGTATTTATCAACAAGATCCAAATTTATAATGATGACATCAAAACTTCGAGAAATTGAAATAAATAAATCTAGTCTGGTGTTTCATCTCTTAATCGAGTTGTTTTCTATATTTTCTAATTAGATAAGTTTTTTCCTTCTGCTGCTTTGAGAAAGCGTTGTTATATACATAAAAATAAAAATTTATTATCAAATTTTGATATATGTTATTGACAAGAATTTGAACTACAATTTGCAATGCATTAATACGAGTTTAATTTTAATGATTAAGAAGTTATCAAATGATTTCTTGATCAGAATTTGTAAGGATTATGAAACAGGACATCAGGCACGATAACTTTCTCCAAAAGATGTGATCCAATAATAATGAGCTCAAGCATATTTGATAACTAAAGGAAATATCTATCTTATTCATGACTTTAAAACACATGTTAGTAAATGTAATTGTTAGATTTATCAATTATTGTCCAGAAAACTGCCTCTTCAGATGGGGAAATTGCACTCACGCTATTATTTTTTACACAACTTGTTGGCAAAAATATGCTAAATAATGACGAACATGCAATTCTAATTTCCAGAATCGGTAAGAGACTTGATATACCTAGATACCTGGTATATATCCGGATACCTTGTAATTCCGCGATATACCTGGAAATAATTATAACACAAGCATCATTATTTTTACTGGAATTTCGAGAATGTAAAAATTATACATTTATGATTTGATTTTAATATTTTATTAACTAAAAAATTAAAAAAAACCTCCTCATATTTCACCAAATATAGGATGGGTGTCAATTGCAATTCATTTTTCTTAGCGTTTTAAAAAATCCCACCGTGTAGCATGATGACACATGTAAATTTATTTTCTGTAAGAGCTGGGAAAACAAAATTTTATAAATGTGCTTTTAAAGAAAATTAGATTATGTAATCAAATTCAATCATCTTTAAGAAAGTAAAAAGTTAGAGATGTGGAACTTTTTGAAGGATGTCTTTTAGAAAAACACAAGAGATTGAAATCAATGGATGGGTTAAGAATTCAAATGTTGGCAATCATTTAAAATGCTGAGAATTGACATTGAGTATTGGCGTATATTACAATGAAACTCAGATTCTCCCAATAAGAAATGTCAATGCGTAAGTCGAATGTGACCCATTTTTGATTGAATAAGAATTTTATCACGATTAAGCAAAGAAAACTAGGCCAATGCTCTTTAATATATTTAAATATATAATGTTTATTTGCAAAGTCATATGTTTGTCAATGTGTTACCTACAATGGTACAAAACGTACTATGTTCTGAGTACAAATTCTTGTTGAAATTAGTGCAAATCGAAATTCATTCTCTAAAAAAGCACATCCTAACCATCAGTTTTCTAGAATTTTAAATGCTTTAGTGCATATGATGTGGCTTGTGTGGTTTATCTTATAATATAGGTAGAGAATTTGCAGTCTCTAAGATTCCATAAATAGTTTTGTTGTGACATTTACCAAAAGATGTCATTCATACAGAAATATGTTGGGGGAGATTATCAGCATATATATAAAAAATGATATGATAAATATTATTAATACAAGATGTAGAATACACTTATGTTCCTGAAAATTTAAAAACTTAATCATAAAATGCTGAATGAAATGTTAGTAATAATAGCACAGTATGGACAAATACGTATTTGTACATCCTTAAAAATGAGGATATCTGTGGTCTTAGTGAATTTCCTGCCGTCTGTTCTTAAATATTGTGTGAGAAACAGCATTGGCATTAGTTACTTACAAAATGTCACGATAGTGAAAGGATTATGACTTCGAGAAAGGCTTAACTATCGAATATCAAAGAAATGACCAATGGGGGTATATCTAGTGAGTTCACCATTCCGAAATATGCAGTGACTTTAACGATTAAGAACTGAGTGGTTATTGTTAGTTTAGACTTCGACCCGTAAGACCTACGAAACTAAGAGATAGAGACCAACTTGCACTGTTTAAAGAAATTCGGAAAAATCGCCCCAAACCAATGGTTTACGTACTTCAGAAGTTTCAACAAGTAATTGTGTTTAAGGAATTGCATTTTTTATAATTACTATCTGAAAAGAAGCCCTTTTTTTTGGTTTCCATGGTTTTGGTGTTGTCGCTTTCACAAGTCTTGCATTACAAAACCCCACTCATTACTTTGCTGGGGTTCTTTTTTCCTAAATGTCACGAACCAAATGGAAACTTCAGTTTCAACCAAATACCAAAGGAATAAATACAAATTATAGACTAACCACTCATTTTCATTGATAATAGGAAATCATTACTTTTCATTCAGTTAATATATGTTTTAATATTTGAAGTTTTCTTTACAAACGAAAATACAAACTGAAACGCAAAAAGCATAAAATCCAAACAAGATGTTAATAATAAGAACAATAATGTTTCCTTAATAACAATTGCATGGTTTTAAATGATATATAATATTTTTACTAGAGTGGAAAATGCACTGATACAGAATTATTATAGATCTTATATATTACATATTTCCAAAATGCATTCCTGTGTATTTTGAAAATTTTCTTGTAACTGATTAATCGAAATATAATGGCTCAAATTTTAGAAAATATGTTTTTCATGAGACTATATAAAACTTAAAAACGTCTTAATAAGTACTTGTCAAAGAGAAATGAATACAAAAAATGATATATATAACAATCGATGTCTGGAGAAAAAATCTTGATTTTTGGCAACTGCTTGGTTGGACAACTTTTGTGATATAAAGAAAATGAATGATTTATTATGTTTCTTATACCTTGAGCAAAAACTACTCACCGTATAATAAATTTTCCGTGCTGTTATTTCATTTTTATTATTTTATTATATTTAACCTTTTTATAGTTAGTTTTGGTTGAGAAGAATTGATTGTCGTAGAAGAAGTAAATAGAAAAAATGTATAATAAAATGAAAAAAGGATATAAAATAAGAAGTGCTTCCATTAATCAAATATTTGAAAGCAATTTTCAAATCAAAAGAAGAACAAGCTGCTCAGAATCACCAAAAAGGATTTATTTCCGTTGTTATATTTTCTGTATCTTTTAAGAATATTTGTTTCTATTTATAAGTATCTGTTTATTCTTTTAGATGGAGTTTTTTTCCCTCATTTTTAAGTTAATTGGAATTTTTTTTTCAGGAAAAAATAAACATTAGATATTGAAAAAATAAGTTTTATTTATTATTAAAACACATTTTTATAATGGTAATATATTTAAAATATTAGCAGATTTTGAGGAGAGAATATAAAAAAAAATATCACAATATGTTTAATTTTAGCACATTTCAAGATACATCTTATGTTGTGAACCAATAACAAAAGAAAACAAATAAATGCCGACATATCTTAGTAAGGATATCAATGAAATAATCATGGAAATTTTTCATCAATTTTGGTACTTTTTAAATATTTTTCGCCCTATCTCCGACAATAGATTATCTTTATGTTATATTGAAAGATGAATGAAATTGAATAAGGAAAGACTTTTTCATTATTAAAAGTTTAAATAGTAAAATTATATTCTATATATATGAAGAGAGCAAAGCAAATAAAAAAATAAAACTATAATACTTAGATGAACTAGATGCCTAAAATTTCATGTACAAATCAACAGAACATACATAAGACAATGCAAATAACACAGCTTTAATGTCTGACATTTAGAGGAATCATAAACATGAAGCAGCGATTACTGAAACGTGAATCGAACGATCTAGTTGATTTAACTGAAATTTATAAGTAGCAAAGATTCTCGTAGAAACAATTAGTTTTAAAAGGTGACTATATTTGAAAAAAAGTTTTGGATAAATTTTACACGAGTTATTCTGAAATATTTGACATTAATGATGATAAGCCATATCTAGACTCTCCGACCTGCCATGAAGGCGCACAGATTTAAACCATAAAACTGAATGACCGGACCACCGCAACAGCAATACAGGTGGGAACTGTGGTTGGGTCCTAATGGCCATCACCGGCTACGGTATAATACTCCTCGTAGGAAGTACGTCCAGTCATCGATGGGAGGAATCTAACCCCCATCTATTATTGTACCCTCCAAGGGTGGCGAGATCCAACCACCATTCCGAAAGCATCTCATCCTCATTTTGTGGTGCCCCCTTGGGGTATCAACAAGGATGTTAAAAAAGATGGAATTTACTTCTTAAAATATAACGATTTTCAAATGTAAAGGGTTCGTATTTTTTCTGTTTTCAACAATTTAGCCACATACATTTAACAAATGCCATTTTATTATGTCGCTTTTCCATTTCCTTTAAACCATCTGGATTTGTTTTCCCGAAATTAATTTATGGCAGGAAACGTAATAATTCTGATGTTGAAACGTTAAAAAAAGTACGATTTTTTTTGTTGTTAAATTAAGGGGAAAAAGTAAAAAATACGATTTTAAATAAAGTGATAAATATTGGTTTTCCTTTAGTAAAATGTAAAATTTCTTATAGTGCTTAATTTTCTTAGAAAGATTTAATGCTGTTTGAGAAAATTAAATCAAAAGTAAATAATAGAAAATAATTAAATGGATTTTTAAAGAAATTTAATATTTCGATTTTATCTTTCAGCCTTTTGATTGAAATTGCATAAAAACATGCTGTTATTTAATTGATAAATACAATAATTAAATGGAAGCCATAAAAAATAATTTGTGTAGCTGATTTGTATGTTTTTGATGATTTAAGTTTTACATGTTTTTGAAGAATTAAATGCACAAGATTTTGATGATTCAAATGTTGCGTTGAAACTTCGTGCTTTCTTTTAGTTTATAGTATATTTAATATGTCTTAAGTTATAAAAATAAATTATATCAACATTTTATCCTTTTATTTTATTTCTTAAATAATAAAAATATATATGATGTTTTCCTAAATTTTATTAACTTTACACAAGATATTTTAAAAAAATTCTTAAGAAATATAATCTGAAAGCATTTTATTTATTAAAAAATGCATTATATTACAAAATAAGAAATTGAATAGCTAACTAGATAATACTTTTTAATCTACGTAACAGGGTTTTTTGAATCCCCTTGATATAAAAGGGTTGCAAAAAAGAATATTTATTATAGCACGAGACAACGTTGATAACCTTAAGGCAAATATTTCAATAGAACATGAAATATGAGCTTATAATTCACCTATCCCATTACTGAAAAGGGGCTGAAGTTGTTTATGATCAGCCAACATTGTTGTAGTTAGTATTTTTATTCAAAGCATAAACGTGTTTAATATTTAGTTTTATGGAATTGTATTTTTGCTTAAAAAGATTTAACAGCGTCTGAATTTCCAAAATCAGTGTCTAAGCTTGTTTCTCGATATATCAGCAGGCAAGTAAATAGGGGAAGAGCATTTGAATGTAATGTTTTATTTTTAAATAAAATGCTATTCAACTGAATAAGATTTTTTAAAAGTATATGGGAATAAAATATACCTATGGATTAATATATCGATGTTATAAAGGTTTAATTAAACTAGAAATTTCTTTAAAAAATGGAAAAAAAAATATTTTTTAATTTAATTGGTAGACATTTTTTGACTTCGTTTTCATAAAACTATATGCAACGAGATAACAGGGAAAAATTCCACGTCAACATCAGCAGCATTTTATACAGAATTCGTCTTAGTCAAAAAGTGTATTTAAATATTTTTCGATTAGTCAAAAAATGCAGATATATATATTTTTAAATTTTTTATTATGCCATTAGAGAAGTCAACTTTTATAGAACAGTTGAAGTTTACATTGGCTCTTAATGCAATTACTTGATCACCATTACGCTTGCAAACTTTATTATTTAATATTCTTAAGAAGATTATTGCAAGAAATTGATTCTTTTTTGTAACCATTTCCCAATTTTATTCCATGTGGTTTTTTAAATTGGCTGTATTGTATAAAATATAATATAAGTTAAACAACGACACGATTAGATTAAGATTTTTCTTTGGTTTTCGAATTTATGATATTTTAGAACTTAAAGATATTTTACTATGAAATTTTTTGGCAATGTCGAATTCTTTAAAAAAATCCAAAATATGAATCTGGAATGTATAGTACATTAATTAAAATGGCCAAGAGTTTTTAAGGTATGTGCCTACCTTCGGAGACTTTTTTTTTTTTTTGAAATACTTAAATTTTCCAGAAACAAAAGATGTTTTTATTTAAAATGGAACATAAAACTTTGAATTTAAATGCAATTTTTTAAAAAAATATATCATTAATTTTGGAAATATTGGTAATTTTGAGTCAAATTTTAGTGAAAAATTGCACTTACGGTAAAGTTTCTACCAAAAATTCTAATTTATATAGCTCAATAATATGTATGCATGACATACATAATACCCTTATATGTGTTATGAACTAAAAACTTTGCAATATTTTGAAAAGGTTTTTGAAATATTTGAAATTTTGTGTCAAAAATAATTTTTGAAGAAAAAAAGACATGTTTTTATTACAAAAAATGCAATGAAATTTTGAAAAATGAAAATAGAGATTAGGTTTTAGTTCATAACACAGATAATGCATATTTAAACATTTTCTCAAAATTTCATTTCAAAATCTTAAAAAGAATTTTTTGGTGATATTTAGCGTAAAACAAAATATTGAAAAACATAGTTTTCCAGAAAACACATTTAAAGATTTTATTGCACCATAAAAACTTTTTTTACTGTTTTTTTATTCTCAAAATTCACCATATTTGTATGTTAATCCCTCTTTAACCTCATTTTAAAATAATTTTGATTTTTGTTTAGCTTTCAGCTTTTTTCTAGTCAATTAAGTGGAGGGCAATGATTGACGCTTTGAATTTTTATTGCGTTCATCATCGATTCCCATATAGAGTTTTAAGGTCAGAGGATTAATTGGAATTGTCAAATGTTTAAAAATAGGCAATAGTCCTTTATATCCAGAATTAAATAATATTGCTGCCATATAAGCCCCTAAAAACAAAGTTTCCTTCTCCACAAAATGTTCTTTAGGTAAAATTGACCACAAGACGTTGTTAAAACTTTCATTATTGTTCTGTGTCATACCATGCAAGCATTTTTTTAGTAATTCTCTGTCACAGAGTTCTAAATACGTGGATTTCACAATTTTCATGACAGAACTAGGAAGACCTGGTGAGTTTTCTGAATATTTTTTGCCATAGCTTATAGCTTGCTGATATCGACACCAGCTGTCACGCCCTTCTGGACACTGCCCATGCATCAAATTTCTACTGCTAGAACAGCAGTGAAAGAAAGCAGCTATGACAGCAGATTGCATTTTTGCAATATCTCCAACATTACTGCGGATGGCAATTCCATAGTAATTTTGAAGTTTATCAATGAATTTATCCGTTAATTTTCCTTTTCCACCGAGTCCTTTGACTTTCTTTTTTAGTTTTCTC
This sequence comes from Argiope argentata, assembly GCA_026289955.1. Taxonomy (NCBI): domain Eukaryota; kingdom Metazoa; phylum Arthropoda; class Arachnida; order Araneae; family Araneidae; genus Argiope; species Argiope argentata. The sequence goes on from JAOUZG010019748.1 coordinate 21,069, forward strand.
AGTCTTGATCCTACTCTTTTCTGAACATGCCCATTACATTCAAGTTTTGTAACACTGTCTTTTCCATAAACATCTTTTACTTTAAAAAAAGCCTTAGAGTCACCATCACCAAAATATTCAGTGTATTGCAAATGTCGTTTCAATACTGAACGTTCCAAAATTCTGTATGCCCCAACACCTTCCATATTACCTGATGACCCTTTGTAGTTAGAGCATTCATGGTCGCTAATAATTTTTTGTTCATGGTCGCTAATAATTTTCTGCAGTATTGCATCATCACTTCTAAATCCAAAATTTTTCCAATATCTATAGATATAGCAGAAACACAGCCATTTAGTGACATAAGGCCTCTCCGTTGCCATGTACCATCTACAGAAACACCACAGGTTGTGCTTTTTTTTTAAATTCTGTACTTCTTTAGATGCAGCTTTTAGATTTTCTTCACAACAGTACTTAACTGATTCTAATAGTTTCACTTCATGAGTTCTAAAAGTTTGTTTAGACACATATGGCAAATTTAATGTGCCCAGCAATTTCTTCCCAGAAGAAAATCCTCTACCAATTAATCTTAATGCCAATGCCAATAAAGTATTTATAGAAGATCTTTTACTTATTTTGGGGGTTGATGTGAATCCAGCCATAAATCCACAATCACAATATAATTTAAAATTAGAGCAAAGACCTTCTTTGGAACATTCAGTCAATTTCACACCAGTTCCAAAGCAATGAGGGCAAGAAAGAATTGCAAACATTTGAATTAGAGTTTGTATATCAATTATTCTGTTACCATTTAACTCCTGAACGTTCGATTTCAGCACGTCAGCAGTTTCCAAGGTCTTCAGCTTTGCTGCACTTGCAGTAGACTCATCATTTTTAGGCTTGGCATTACTGTACCTATTTCCATAAAAGGTACGTTTTTTAGACGCTTTAGATCGAGCTTTCGGCATTTTTATACGATAAAAACTGGAATTTAACTTTAAAACAGGAAAAATAAGAAGAATTGGGCTAATATTGTGAAGAAATCAATTGCACACAAGAAAAACGCTTTTGAATTATGCGTGTAAACAAGCTACAAATGATAATAGTATTGCCATTCAGTTACTAAAACTTAAATAAAAAAAACTGCTGCCAGATTTTAAAAGAATAGTTAAAAATGAAAAAAGGAACGTTTATTTATATTTTAAAAACAGATTTTGACATTTTTACCGCTTAAAAGTTACAAAATAATCGTGTAAACGTTTTGTTTACATTTTTGCGTCCCTTTGAATTCCCACTTCCGACTGCAAAAAGCCAACTTCCGGTTTATTAATTAGGCTGTAACTTTGCTTCTAATTAACGTAAGAACAAAAATGAAACAGTTTTGAAATCTTAAATGTTTGGGCTATAAAATGAGCACGTAATAAAAAATTCGATAATTTTCATGAAAACGTGTATTTTAGTGTAGGCACATACCTTAAAAGAGTATATTTTATATGTGCATATTTTTTGGATCTGAAAACGATTATAGTGAGAGGAAGATTAAAACCAAGTCATACATAATATTTAATTAAAATTTATAACAATCATCAATATTGGCAAGCAAACTTTTCCCCAAAGGTGTAGTCAATCAAACAGCGAATTTATTTAAAATCAGGCCAAGAGAACAATTTCAATTGGCAGCCTTTCTATAAAGAATAAGCCAAAATTTGTTTTCAGTTTATCTAATTTTTAACTTCTTTGAATAAACGTCTTGATAATTAATTCTTTAATAAAAAACACATGTCTGTTTTCTCTTTTCGAATCCTTAAAGAACAGCAAAACACTTTTCGATGAAAATCTATATTTCGTCTCATTAAATAGAGCATCATTTGATCTCAGTGATCACTCGGAATTTGAAAAAGAAACTTCTTTGAGCTTCCCACACATTTATGGAGCTCAGAGCTTTTCGGGTGCATTTATTTTCGGTCAGTGTGGACAGTGGACACCAGAAATAATAGGGAACTAGATCTAGATTTATTAGGAAATGTGTATTTTTAGGGATGGATGATGTGGCTTAAGATATATCGTTCGTCTTCTACAACGGATAGTCAGCGACAACCGGAAATTCCCCCCGACTCAGATATAAGATTAATTGTTAAGCCAAAGCCTGTTGAACCAAGGATTACATAATTTATCACTAATACCCCTTGATACGAAATTTTCAAATCATTTCTAGGGAAGGAAAAAATCATTTATTTATGACTACTTTAAAATGTCAATTCTCCTTAAACCATATAATTTCGGTGCACTTTATATATATATATTTATATATTGCACTTCACGGTACTACTTTTGAAGAGAATTGATATAATAAACTAATAAATAAGTGCATTGAAATAACATCAATTAATCATAACTTTAAAAAATAAGATCATTCATACCTTAACAAGATTAAATCTATTTTTTCATAGAATGGCATTCTATAAAAAATTTGTGCATTCATAATGCTTCCAAAAACATTCTCATTAAAAGGTTGCTGTAATAATGAATTATATTGTTTTGAAATTTCAAAGAATGCAAATTTTGTGTAACTCTGTATTAAAACTATGCGAAAAAAATAGAAATAAACAATTAAAACCAAAATTAAAACGACCCGCATATTTTCGATAAAATATAATAACCCGTCGTTATTATAGCTATTCAAAGAACGAATTAAACTTTTGAAATGACTTATTTCAAACTGATATTTTTAAAACATATAGAATTTCAATTTTGTGAAATTGCTTCTGTTATTTTATAGAGCAAAAAGTCTGTTTTTAGAAATTCATTTCTTTCACAAATGCCTGCTTTATTGAATTTTACTTCAAAGATCTAATGAGAAGCAAGAAAGGAAAAGAAGGGAAAAAGAAATATTTAAAATTTCAGATGACACATTAAAATTATATGATTATCTGGACACATTTTATCAAAAGAATCACATATGAGCGTAAAACGTAATCTTGTATTTACAGAACATGAACTTATTGGTTCTAAATATGAACTAAATTAGTGTGTCAAAGTGGATACCATGCCAGTGCTAATTTAAATTTTAAGGGGATTAAAAATATTTTATATATTCATAGGGATTCCAAATGCGCTGTCTTCATCATTGATTTGTATGGTAAAACAACCCAGTAAGAGCAAACATAATGATAAGGAAAAAATATATCAATTTTTTCACTGTCACTAAAATTACCAACCATTTCAAAATTAAAAATATTTTTAAGAAAATCTATTCTCAAAGTAAATTATAAGAAATTATAAATTGCAAACGTTTTAACCATTTCCCTTATTTCCCTATTATATTTTATATAATTTTGAAAAACACAAGACATTATAGAAAAATCCGTTTTCTGGACTCATGAAAAATAAAGAAAAAGAAATAAAATATCTTTAAAAAGATAAACCATGTGATAAAAAATAAAAATAAAGATAAAATTGATGTAAAATGAAAGGGAAAAACAGAATGTGGGAATCGATTAATTTAACATTCACACTAATTATTCGGAAATTGAATTCTTTTTGAAGTACTCCCTGATGACACATTCACGCAGTTCCTGTATTGATATAATGTTTCTAATCATAATAAAAAATTCTGCTAAATTTAAATATATCTAAATTTGAAACTTTTATTTCCGATCAAATTTCGTCAGGTAAATCCAGCATTAGATTTATTTATTTTAAATATTAAATTTCGTTTTATAGTATGCCATTTATAAACATTATTATTTTTTAAAATATTTTTCATCTCCTTTAAAGCATTTTAACCAATAACGATATTTTCATTACCATTGCTGCAACAATAGAATCATAAATAAATTATTTGATAATCAGTAAAGATACATATAATTATTTTATAAGGAAAGTGGGTAGTCATTGGATTTACTTGGAACCGTTGAATTTTACTTTAAAGTAAAGAGGATGGTTTTTAAATAACTATTGTATGTCCTCCAAAATTGTTGCATATAAAAACAGTGCATTTTTTGCTCTACACAATAGCAGTAAAATTTGTTTATTAAAGAAATGCCTTTTTAAAATAACAATAAAAAGTATTGTAACTGGATAAACATCTTCATATCAGCAAATACACAGAAGCAGCGAAAACAGTTGAATAAAAATATTTTCAATTTAATATTAATATTTGAGTATGGACTCAAAAAGTGCAATGAATTTATTTCCATTTTAATATATTTAAGACAAAAAATTGTAGAAATCTATAGGATACCATGCAAATATAATATAGTATTAAAATGTTTAAGGTTTCAATTTAATTTAAGCTTGTATGCTAACAACTTATTTTTTAAATTCAGTTTAAAATACTGATTAGGAAAAACAAAAATTCAAACTCAAAGCGTTTAAAATGCAAATCTTTGTAAGTAATATTTTTAACGATGATTTAAAATTAAAGTTTATTTATAAAACATTAATTTCTTCAAAACAAACATTCTAAAAACTGAAAATATGTAAGAGTGAAAGTTTTTTTTTATTAAAATTAGACTATTCTTAGTTTAAAAAAAGTCTGAGGACCTTTCAGATAATAAAGTTATTTTAATCTAAAATAATTAATTTTAA
>JAOUZG010019750.1:0-25287 GCA_026289955.1 Argiope argentata
AAAAAAAACATTTTTATTTAAAAATAACACTTGAATAAACACAATTATTTAATTCCGTGCTTTGCGCATGTGCAGAAAGACCTGTATAGGTAGCATGTGGCAACCCCAGTGTGAATGAGCAATCCTTTTACTAGTTTTTCTTCTGGCAGCAGATGGAAATAGGCGAATGACGTTAGCCGGCAATAAAACTTTGTGTGGTGTTTAATTTCTGATTATGTAATTATTCACTTAGAATTACGCAACCCTCTTCAATGGTGACTTTCAGGCTGCTTATGAGCATAATGAATCGCATTTGGACTTTGGTTAGTGAAGAAAATATGCTCATCTAAGGGTTGCCACTTCTTTTGGATCTACTTTCATTTGGCGGATTTTTAGTTTTGATTCCTATTTCTTGCGTCATGTGTGAGGTAAGTGCAGTGCCAATATTTGTCTATAATAGATTGGATCCTACTCTTTGGTTTATCATCTGCGAAAGTGCATCTAAATTAGCTGTTTCCAAACCCATAACAGAATCTGTTATGAAATATAACCACTTGGTTTCCCATTTGCCGCCTGAGGTTGCGTCACTTGTGTGGAATATTTTAATCCTTTGCACTCCGAAAAATAATTAGATGCAGAATTATTCACCTAATGCAAAGGTTTATTTATTTCTATGAAAAATAAATATACATAATTCTTTTCAGTCGAATTTCCTTTAAAAATTTATCTACATCTCTTAACCATTATGTAGGCGTTTTTAACGATTAAAATTGAAAAATAAATAAACAAAACGTCAAAACGATGCACAATCTTGAATGTCGAGACAGAGGCACCATCAGAGTGCAAAGGGTTAATGACACCTGACACTGAATATCCCTAATCGCACTTAAAAATGGACCTCATATGCCGATGTGGGGTATCCACCAGCTGTTCTCTCAGCCTGAAATATTATGTGGCCAGGTATCTGCTATTTTCCCAATGACCGGAGGTAGCCCATTATGGGCGGGTACTCCTACAACCTACTTCGCAGCAGCTCCTTTCGAGCGAAGAATTAAGTGGAAGAAAACCCTTTGACTTATTTAGAAATATGAAATGTCGAGCAGAAAAATTAAAAGTTCTTGAAAAATTCACGCTAGAATTATTTTTGGAGCGTCTATCAACATCGGTACAAACTATCTTAGCTGCCGCTACAGATTTAAATTTAGATAAATGGCTAATAGATAAAACAGCAAAAATTTCCGACAAAATTTTAGAAGTAATACCTATTCACATTCAAATTCATGCTTTAAATACAACCAATTCGAATTTGGTGGAGGAAAAATTAAATGTCCTAATCCATAAACTTGAATTTTCTCGTAAACGTTGCCCTAGCCGCAGAGTCAGATCTAAACCCAGATCGAAAAATAATAGTCAAACTCGAAATTCTTCCGTTTGCTGGTATCACCGTCATTTTGGAGAAAACTGCAAACCCGAATATTGCGTTTCGCCTTGCAATTTTCAGGGAAACAAAAATGGCGAGGAATAAATGCGACGTATTCTTTGCCGCAGACAACACGTCGCTTGTTCATTAAAGACCAGATATCAAATATTTCCTTTCTAGTCAACAAAAGCTCCGATGTGTCTGTAATTCTCTCTAACGTTCTATCTATAAAAAAAAGAGATCCTTATCAACAGACAATTTTTGCATTATTTCGCCCTCAATTAATGTTTACATTGAAAAAAACTCTTTTCTGAGATTTTAAATTAAGAAGAGTATATTCTTGGACATTTCTCAAAGTCTATATCACTACGCATATTTTTAAGTGCAGAATTTTTATATTTTCATAAATTGGTACCCGATTTGCCCAACAAATGTCTAAGATATTTAAAAACAAAATTTTAATCAATGGGTCATGGGAAAGAAGTAAAAATAATTCTGTAAAAAATAATTTCAGGATATTCTGCGCATCATATACTTTTATCCGAATTTCCCTAGATTACTTAATTACCCGACCCTAATCAACTAGTCAAAAATAATACTTTTCATTTTATATCAACAATAGTTCTTCAAGTCATAACGAAGATTAGCTCCAGATACATTAAAAATAGCAAAAGCGGAGAAATAGCAAAACCCTCAAGAAGTAATTATTCTTCTCCACTTCGTGTGGTACCCAAAAAAGGAACATTGGAGTGGAGGCCAGTTAGAAACTATCGTACTTTAAAAGCTTAAATAAAAATACCCTATTCCGAGTATATCTGACTTCTCATACTTATTACATGGGACGAAAGTAGTTAGCCCTATTGATTTAATAAAAGCCTATCATCAAAGACCTTTAGACCCTGCTGATATTCCTAAAACAGCGATCTGGATATATTTTGGATGTTAATTATCAAACAAAATTATTGTTATTATCGCCATGTCAGATGATAGTTCACCAATTGTGGCAACCATTCTTCTTGTAAATTCTGATTTTGGTTTTGTATTCATTCTTGTTTGTGTTCCGTTTGGTTGTTGGCGTTCTATGGTGAGCGTCTGGAAGTGAAAAATATGAAACTGCTAATTAAATATTGTGGAATAGAAATTAGTTTGGTCATTCAGAAAACAAATCACCGCTCATCCAAACTTTATTAAAAAAAAGTGATGTATACAGTCCATTTAGTATTCTATAATGGGAAATTTGAAAGTAGCCGCATGCAATTTGGATAATGCAATGCATCTACATTTCAAAGATTCATAAAGAAGGTAACTAGGGATTTACCTGGTGTTTATGCCTTTGTAGACGACAATTTAATTGCTTCAAAACATCATAAGGAATATTTGAAACATATCAAAACTTTGTTTTCAACATTACAAGAATAGGGTCATTGTATTAATGTTCAAAAATGTACTTTTAATTAAAAAAAAATTCTCTAAATTTTAGAACCCCTTCCTGATAAAGTAAAATGTATTTTAGATTTTCCCAACCAAATAATTTGACGCAATTGTTTTGCTTTTTAGGAATGTTTAACTTTTATCGACGTTTTATTGCAAAGGCAACACATAATGTTGTTGTTGTTACTTATGACAACTTGCCATGGACAACCCCCCCAGCTGATACAGTAGCAAACTTAAGCCGGAAGGAGCGTATCTTGTTTTTGAAGTAGCACCAACGTGGGCCAATAGTTCGACTTAGCTACACACTCCCCACATTTGCTTGCACAATCCCTTTTTACAGGGGAGTATTTTCACACATAGCACACAGAAGAACAACCATGCCCTACCCGGGACTCCCAAAGCTTGAGGAAGACGCGCTACCTCTATTCCAGAGAGCCGGCAGCAATACATGCACTTGCTCCAGTAATACAATTACTAGAGGGGTGTACTAAAAAGAAAAAAAACTCATTCCAATGTTCGCAAAACAACTGAACAGCTCAATTGGAATGAAAACGCTCCACAAACGTTTATTGCCCCAAAAATTGCGATTGCTGAAGCCGCTCTTTTAAGACATCCCATTTCTGCGACAATTGAGTCTATGGATTTAGAAAAAAATAATACAGATTATAAGAATGATCATACCATTCTAATGTATAATTTATATTTTTGAAAAAGTAGTACGTATATCTTAAAGTTTTTGATTTTAATTACAATTTATTTTTCCTGTGTATTTTTTTAATTCCTAACCGTTAAAAATTTTACATAAGTCATTTAATTAAACTATTGTATATGTTGTTGTTACTTATGGCACTTGCCATGGACAAGCCCCGCTGATACATCAGCAGATTTTAAGCCGGAAATATACGTCTCTTGTTTTACAAGTAGCGCCATCTAGCGCCACCCTTTTTAGGGGGCTGACTACATTCATGCAAATTCATTCATTCATCTGAGATCGTAATTTAGACCTGGAACAGAGAATGATCCCCTCTGACCCAGTACCCCCAGTGATATTACTCTCGATATGGAGGACTCTGCGACCACGAACAGATTTAACGAGCGCCAATCGCCACACACTCGAGGATTGTTTTGGCCGGTGAGTTTCGAACCCGTAACCTAAGGAGTACGAGTCCAACGCTCTACTAACCAGGCCATCCCGGCCCTTAAATATTGTATATGTATATATAATTGTATATTTACCTCTTATATTTTAAATCGAAATTTTAATTAAAAGTCATTTCAAAAAAATACATAAATCCAATTATTGATTTATAAAACATCTTGTAAAAATGCAATTATATTGAAACAATGGTTTTTTTTCTTTTATATACATAGGGAATAGTTCTAAGTCTTAGCTATATTTTTAATTTTAGTTTTATAACAAAGTTATTTTTATATCTCTTAGAGAAATCGTAACTTTTTTAGTATCTAAAACCATTTCGTCTGTACTGAAAAAAAAGTTCTTATTCAATTTATTTCTTATATTTTTTATTCACTTTAACATTTTTTCAGTTACAGAAGATTTCAATCGTTTAAATGATACGCAATTTTTTTCTTAATATTTTACTTCTAATTTTTATTATGTTTTATAAACTATTATTATTATTATTATATATTTCGAAAACTAAAAACAAGAAGTAGTGAAAAAGGGATAGAGCGTCAAAAGGAATTAGAAAGTGTTAACTGAAAGTCCGTTCAAAAACTTTATTTCTTAAGATTTTATGAGCCTTTTTTGTGAACTTCTCTCTTTTTTACTGCTTTTTGTTCCACTAGTAAAAGACATTTCTCAAAAAAAGAGATTCTTTTGAGTTTCCGCTTCGTACTTTACAAAGCAGGTGTTAGCCATGTCCTATGCTGCTTGGAGAGAAAGAAAAGTGCTGCAGGTAAGATGTAATTCTGTATGGTTAAGGGATAGTAAGAGAAACTTGTTAGTTATTTTCCTTTTTTCCCAACACTTTTTCAAAAGAAATTGTTTTTTTTAAAGCTTTAACCTTTTTTATAGTAAATTTGATTTAGGTGAAAGTTTCAAATTCATAAATGAACTTTCTTTTACAAATAGAGATATAAACTAAACAGAGCTAATTTATTATCTTAATTTTATGAAACTGTAGCCATAACTGCTTAACAAAGTGGTTTGTTTTCCTTCCAAAGTATAAAAGCAGTAAGAAATTTTACATCCATCAGTATATAAAAAGCAACAAGTTTTTAAAAATAACAAAATTATGTATAAGCAATTATAAAACATTTTGTGAATAAAACATTTATAAAACATTTTGTGAAAATGCAATCATATTGAAAGAATTATTTATTCTTTTTATTCACATAAGTAATAATGCAAAGTCTTAACTACATTTTTTATTTCAGTTTTGTAACAAATTTTTTATATTTTTTAAAAGAATCCGAACTTTTTTCATATCTAAAACTATTTCGATTGTACTGAAAGAAATTCTTCTTACATTTTTTATTCATTTTCACATTTTTCATTTCATTTAAGAAGATTTCAATTGTTTAAATGATGCCAAAAATATTAAGTTTTAAAGTAATCCTTCTAGAATCATTTAAAGTTTTGGAAAAGTTTTAATACAAAGAAAAAAAAGTCTATTAAAGTTGTAATCAATCTGTAATAATTGCATCTATAAAGTTTATGGATTAACTGAGATACTTTATTGACTTAGATCTACATAAAATATGCAAAATGTATTCACATTTTCCATACACAGAAAATTCGATATTAAAAATACTTTAATTAAGAAAACCAGCATAGACCTTCTCACAAAGTGTTCTCATACTTTTCAATTAAACTTGTCATTCCAGAGAACGTTTTCCGTGCTATTTGCCTACTATAATTTTAAAATGTATTTTGGGGTGAAATTAACAAATTTACTTAATCTACTGTGTCATTCTTGATGAATTGTTTGACGATAAAAAAGGACTGAATACTAAATTTGTGTTTTAGACAAGTGTTTCTAAACCGACTGAAAGAAAGATTTAACAGAAAATTGCACTTGCATTCAAAATCTTATGCCGAATTTGATATATTTAAGTCAATGCATTTTTGAATTATCGTGTTTATATATTTCTGTTGTTGTTGTTACTTATGGCACTTTTCAAGCCAGCTGACAGGCCTGTACGCGATTTAAGCGGATTGAGCGTCTCTTGTTTTTAAGTTGGGTTAAGAGTACGACTTAGATACACACACATCACAACCCTTTTTACGGGTGGACTTCATTCATGCATTTCATTCATTAATCCACAGATCATAATTTAGATCTGGATTAGAGAACGATCACCTCTGATTCAGTACTCCCAGTGGTATTACTCTCGACATGGAGGACTTTGTTACCAAGAGAGGTTTAACGAGCGCAAATCACCCCCACACACGGAGAGTTTTCGGCTTGAGGTTTCGAACTCGCAGCTCAAGGGATGCGAATCCAACACCCTACCAACCAGGTTATCTTAGCAGTGCATTTTTTTATTATTTAGTAATGCTAATTATTATTAGTAATTTGAATGATAAAATATCCTTCAAACTACAATTTGTTTACAAGCGCAATTTCCAAAGAAGGGTAAATTTATAAATAGCAAATAATATTTCTCATTTCAAATAAAAAGTTGTTGACAAAAAAAATTATTCTGAAAAATTTGCTATTTTTAAAGATAATTCTTTATTGAAATCATTCTGAAAATAAGATGCTCTGTAAAATGCCAATTATTCATTATTTACTGTTAAACAGCAAATACTTACAACAAATAGTCTTTTGGGTTGTCTGCATTAATCTGATTTTTTTTTCTCTCATAATTAAAATATTTTCTGAATAATTAATTTCTTTCTTCTTTTTCTGAGATTTTTATTTGATGTTTTATTTTAACCAAAAACGTAAACAAAATAATTAGCTATTTTTACGTCTCCCATGAAGTTTCCTAGTAATTTATCTTAAAGAATTCTTTTCAAAAATTCATAAAACAGATAAAAATTATTTTTCTCTTAAAAATTTCAAACATTAGTTCTAATTATAAAAAATAACTTTAGAAGTAAACATATTTCAATTGTTGGGATCCTTTTTTTCCTTTCAATTTTTAAGATAATGGAATTAGGAGTATTCCAAACATTTTTACTATTATAATCTCTAGAAAATTTACTATATATATTTATATGAGCTAATAATGTAATTTCAGATTACAATCATAACCTTCAATCTATTTATATTTATGAGCAAGACCACAATTTAACAATAAATAGAGGAAGTATTTTAGAGAAATATTCAAGGCTCTAATTTAAAAAAAAATTAATTAACATTCAAATTTAAATAAATTTGCACCCTCCGATTGTATTACATTTATATTTAATGTCTGCATTTAAATAGTTTGCTTTTCTTTCCTTATTTAGTTTGGTTCCTTTGTGAATATAACTAATTAGTACAGAAATAGTAATTCATAAAAGGATACTGTAACGGTTTATTTGATAATGATATATACTTAAATATTAAAAATTCTTTACAACTATATACAAAAATTAATTAACTTCTTACAAAATTAAACATTTATGTACAATGGGAAATGTTATTTCTTTTACTATACAAAAGTAAGTTCTTAAAACAAGTATATTTGATGTCTAATTATCAATTTAAAAATTTGGCCAAAACAGCAATCTGTACTTTTGAGATCAGTTGTTTATGTTGTTAATGCTGTTTTTTTCTTAAAAAGTAAAAAATAACAATAAGGATAATTAATAATAAAATAAAATCATACTGATAATTAATAATAAACTATTTTTTAAATATTAAGTAATAAAAATAATTAATAAATAATCTTTAAAAATAAGTAAATAATTGGATATTTTTAAGTAAATTTAAAAATGAAATAAATTGCGAATTTACTTCAAAAATATAGAATCAAATATATTTTTCAAAGTAATAAATTCCCACCTAAAAATTAATTTTATAAGGAATGTGCAGTAAATGTAGAAAAATATTGAATAATATATTCATGGAGAAAAATAGAATTGTTAAAATGTAAGATGTCGTAAGAATTGTTAAATGTAAGAATGAAGAATACATTCGTAAATTCTTTTTTCGCCATATTTAAGTGTACGATAAATTATTCAATACTTGCTGCCTTTGGTGATCGAGTGGATTTTCAGGATTCAAAATAACTAAAAACGGGAAATAAATATTTTTTTGTCGCTGAGCTTTAAAAGTACTCACAAAATATATTTTTAGACTTCAAATACTGACACACATATAACTCATAATATTTTACGAGTCTTACTCAATCCTGTTCATTATGCTAAGAATTTCCCCAATTTTCTATCTGTATCAATTGTCTTTATAGATTCATTTATAATATACGAAAAAAATGCAATATTTAAAAGCGGAATACACTTTAAAAACATTTCACCATTAGTGAATGCTAAAGTTGATTCTTAATACTAAATTCAGTATAATTATTAAAAAATATTTTTTAAAAGCGCTTTTATATAGTTCTACTCATTATAAAAAATAAACTGAATATTTATATTGTTAGGAATCTTGTGTAAAGTAAATGTAAATATTGTAAATATGTCTGAGTTGTAGTATTAATATTGTAAATATTTGTAAATAGTTTAAATCTATAAAATTAATTCTAATGGAATTATGCATCAGCAAGAAAAGACAGTTCTAAGAGAAATTACAACAGAAGATCGCCCTATTTGACCAAATTGACAATATAGGTGTGTTGTCGAAATAATGAGATCGCTAACGGATTTTATTACATGCTAAAATGTGTAGTAGAAGTTGAGATATAAAGATTTGTTCCTAGAGAATGTTGGAGAAATATCTAGGCTCGTCCAAAATGAACGAGCACTTTCTAAGTTTGCCCTGCCCACTTCAGTGGGACGAAATTTAAGACGTTAGTGGAGTTCGGAAAACGAGCTATGTTTGGTTGGCTTAGAGAAACTGTCTTTTCTCTCTGCGATCTAAAGCTTCGATGTTATTTGAAATGAGCGGATTAAGTAGAGTTAATTCGCTATGAATTTTAGTTGGTGTTACGAATATTTAATAAGCATTTTCATAGACAATGGAGTCGGTATCTTCGTATCACTCTTGTGTGAGAATTACTATTATTCAAAACAATATATTGCTTATAACAGAGGGGAAAATCCAGTACGAAATATTAACTATGAAAGCAATTTGCAATTCACTTCAACAATGAAATATTTTGTTATATTTTTAAAATTTCTTCTTAAAAAGTAACTGAAAGTAACAAAAATTTGTATGCCAAAGCAACTGGATCATTAGAAAGATATTGTTTTGAGTTGTAAGATAATTTTTAAATCATTTTTACTCAGTTACAATTTTGGGGCCAAATTTTTAATTAGTTACAATTCTGATAAAAACTTTAAAGTTCTCCCAGGCACGTTTCCATCCTTCAAACTATATATATATGCCAAACTTGAAAGTTGTGAAATAACCTGGGTACTTTTCCATCAGCCGAATGCAAGCGGAAAATCGCCAATGAAATTTGGCGTAATACTACTTTATTTGACGATTTTTCGCTTGCACCCAGCTAACAAAAAAGTACCATGACCTGGACTGTACAGTAATAAAACAAACATATATATCTTTATTAGTATAAGAAATATGTTATTGTTTAAATATTAATGTTGTTTATTCATTGTCCTTATCTTTCTTTATGTATGAGAAAATACACTAAAACTCTCATAATATATGACTAAAGTACAAAGTTTAGCAACCCAATTATAAAACCAAATTTTATGCTTTCTATTATTCAATACATGCATGAGCTACCTTCAATTTAGTTTTCTAAACAGTTTCCCCCACCTATAGAAATAGCATAATTTAGTAACTTCAGACATTTATCATTAAATCATCATTCGTCATTTTATCAAATAAAAGAAAAAAGAATTTTAAATTTAAATATCTAACAAACTGATTTATTAATAATACTTGTAACATAGCTAAACTAATTAGCGAAATTGGTTAAGTTTTTGAAGCTCGGGACTGTTTCAAATTTTCATTTTGCAATATCTTTCAAAAATGGATGATGCATGTATATGTTATGATCTTTCAAATGATATAAAAGTTTTCGAAACCATAACAGTGGTTCTGTACTGATATCCAAGGGAATGCGAGACTCTATTGTAGTTTTTTTTTTTTTTTTCATAAAAATGACGTTAAGATTTATTATGTTTGAGATTTTTTTTTAAGTGAGAGATAGTGGAAGATAAACTATGATTATAACATATTAAGGGGTCAGAGGCTTTAAATGAAACAAAAACTAGAGAAACTGGATCAAATTATTGGGGCTGGAAGATTTGGTTATTTAATTATCGTATTTATTTTAATTAATAGGCAATAATAATATAACATATATGGAAAGAAATGTCCGTTTAAAGTTCCATTATTGTTTTCATTGATATAATATTTTACAAATGAGCCTATTTATTAGTTAAATTAATTTTAAGTTTAAAAAAAAACTAAAACACTGTCTGGGAATATAGTGAAAATTTTTGAACTCGGATTATATATCAGGTATATAATTCGATTATAACTCCATTTTCTTAACGTTCAAGCTTCATGAGCTATATCATGTTTAACATCCGACGGCAGTTTAGTTTAGTTTAATTTGATTATATTAACATCCCATTTTAAAGCAACAGTAGAGATATTGGGGGGGGGGGAGTTCATATTCAAAATTTTGAATCGTGATCAGATGATGAGAATGGCACCTGAACTATCACCCCTCTCTGGACACTATACCAGTGGGAGGGCGTTTGGTCCAGACAAATTTAACGTTCCCATGAATGATTTACACAACGATTCTTTATTGGAATTGGGAACTTGAAACCTTTCGGTTCAGAAGCCAAGACCTTACTACCAGGCCACCGTTTACTCCATCTGGTGGTGGAGAAATCATGCAAGAGACTCTAATACACAAATATATGTCTAATACAAAAAGATTGTTGAATGAAAAGTCTCAGAAATTTCACACTAGATGCTACCAATGGGCTATCAAAGCTTTTTTAATCAATTTAAATTTGGTTGATCAGCAGGTAATTTATCATCGAAAAATGTTAATCTAGTTATCGATAATGTCTTTATCTAGTATTTAGTATTTAATTTAATCTTTAAATATTCTCAAAAGAAATCATATAATATAAGAAAATATGTAAGAAGATTAAAATTCAAATAATATATTTATTTTAAAACTTCAAATAAAACTTTCTTTTAACTTTTAATATTTTTTTTCATTCCAAGAATACTTTTACAAATGAAGGAAGACAGCATTGCAGGTCTGACTTATTTTTCTTGCTTTTTTTTTCCTTTGCTTTCTACATGGCCTTTATTCCTGTCTTAGATTGAAGGCGCTCCTTAAATACCTTAAAATAGCGAAGAGTTGTTTCGAAAAGAAACTCCAGAAAAGCAGACATATCCCTCATAAATATTCCCGAGAAGCGTCTGATGCACAGTTTTATTTCTCTTTTCTTGAAGTTTTAGTGTACGTCTGAATTGAAGACAAATTATTGAACTGTCGTTTTTAGTATTCCAAAAACGTCTCTTTTTGTATGTATAAAGAATGTCCCTTGATTGTAATTCGACGTCTCCATATTCTTTTACAAGTTATACTCATATTTCTGCATCTTTTCGTATTATGTTTTTATACTACCTCATCCAAGGTCATTAGGAATTGCAAACAAAAACTTATGCATTAGAGAGTATCCAAAATGAAAAAGACATCCCTTCGGAAATATATGAATATCAAATGAAGCTCAGTATTAAAACGATGCTGGCAGACTTCATCAGTTAAAAGCAAAAAAAATGTAGATCTTTTGAAGAATTAATATTCAGATGGCATATTTTTTTTAATTCTCATTAAAAAAGACAAGAATTAGATAGATAGATAGAGAGAGAGAGATCCTTTAGTATAAAGATGGCTTTATACTTTACTTTCATTATTAATTTAATTAATTTAATTTATTATCGATATATAAATGTTTGCATTAACTTTTTAATGTCAGCTAACCATTTTCAGTATTTCTATATGAAATTATCCCATTCCACATAAAAAAAATAAGAGAAAAAATCTATATTTAAAAAATGAGTTGTGTGTATAATTTAAATATATATATATTTCTTCAATAAACAATTTTATTGCTTTTCTTTTGCAGGAAGATTAATAAGACATTTGTTTATTGTTACTTCCCCCTGACTTACTTGGTAATATCGGAGTACGCCGAAATCGTCAAACTCCATTACAATGATAGATAGATAGATAAGATATATCGCCAACAATCTTGGCGATATATCTTAATGGTATTGAAATAATACCATTCTGCCTTTGAAAATAAATAAGCAGTATGTTCAGTAGTCTTTATGCAGCTACAATTTCTTTGTAAGAGATACTCTGATAAATAAAAAACATTTCATGCTTTTTTGTAATCCCAATGTTAATATTTCACTTAAAATTGCAAATATCATCATTAGATAAAACACAGTAAAAAATTAAAAATTTAGAAATATGATATAAAATTATTATTTCTCAAATATTAATGTGTAACATTGCTGCAACAAAAGAACGTAATGATATATGAGAAGACAACACAGAAATAGAATCATTAAATCTTCATCAGCACATGCACATCGAATTTATCTTGGAATTTATTAAAAACGCTATTTAGTTAATTGAAATCTTATGAACCATATTAATGATAGTTAATATCTGGAAAGACGCTATTATTTCTAATTACCTTAAATAATTTTTGACGTGTTAATATGTCAAAGAATTTTCCATGATCCCAACATTAACACTAATCGTCAGATTTTGAATAAAAATTAATATTCTTATTCAAAATCTAGTGATTAATGTCACCATTTATTTGAACAGATTCAGTCTTAAGTAATTTCTGCTTTCTATTACTATAAAAAGTATATGAACAACATAAGTTTTTCAAAAACCATTGCTTCAAAATGCCAACATTCCTGAACGAATAAAAGTAACTTAACCGACTTATCACAATTTTTATCCTCATAAATTTTTGATCAAAGAAAATAATTTTGCTTCAAATTTTGGGGGGAATGTACCTTTACTCTTTAGAAGAAGCTATCCTTTTTATATTATTTATTCAGAATCAGCTGGAAATGCAATCAAGTGTCTGTTTCGCTGGAGAAAAAAATAACGGTTATAAAGGATGTTGCGTTGAATTTAAATAACAAACTATCCAAACTTTTTCGGAAACGACGTTGTTCTGAAACAATATAACCAGAAAGTTGTTTATTTAAAACCCAATAAAAATAGTTCTCGTTGCATTTTTGTTTTATAGAAACATTGGTCACTCAATGTTAAGTGATCACAATGATGGATTTTTTTTATTTCGCGAACTAGTGTGAAATTTTTCTTAGGGTTTTCGAGTTACCTTATTAAAAAACGCTTTCTTTAATTTTTTTGCTTTTTCGGTACAATGCTATATCAATCCATTAAAAGTAATATGCCAGTGACTGCTTTCAAAGTGCAACAAGGAGAGAAGGGTACCACCTCAGTTGTCATCCTCGTCATTTAACCGCGGTTCAGAATTTCGAGATCCGTCCCAAAATAGTCCTAGTGTTACTTTACAACTGGACGTTAATATAACTTAACTAAATAAAATCGATCTAACTTTATGCCTTTCTCTAAAGAAAAGATAGCCAAATTATGATATTCGTGGCATGAGTTTTTGAAGAATTATTCAAATAAAAAGAAATGAACAACATTAGTTCTACTAACGTATCCTAAATATTTTTTAGCTCACTAAACTTTATTCATGTTGGTACACTTGACATTCTTAATGCTCTAACGATTTAATTAAGAAATATTTTAAAATAAAAGAATGTAAATATTCATAGTTTTTTAATATTCTTCATTTCAGTTTTTTTTCTTTAGTCCAATAATTAATCTTCTATTAAGTATAATAATTACCTCTGAGGGTGACTTAAGTGTTTTCCATGAATGTGCTTAGAAAATTCTGAAAATGTTTGCTCTAATAAATTATTTTTGCCATTTGTCACTTGATTTTTCAATCTCCAGAAAAAGATACGTTTTTTTTTGTTACCTATTACTGGGGTAACAAAGGAAGAGAGGCTCTCCATAAGTGAAGGTTGAGAAGCATTTAACATGGTGGTTGGCCTCGCCACTCTTGTGTTCACGAAAAAGAGGAAGTCAGAATTAATGGCAGGGCGAACTTCCTTAGGGAAGGATTGTACCGTGACCAGTGATTTCCGGCCATTGTTGCATGTAGTAGCTGTCAGTCAGTCAAGTTTTTCCCGTCTGTCTTTTAGCGGTTCAAAGTAGTCAGTTTGTGATTGCCTACTACCGGCCACAACCTTGGTAGAAATCCCCGTCCTAATCCAAATCTTGAATATGAAAAATAACTGTGAACCTCATTTTCATTCTGCAGTACAAATTTTAATGATTTTAAATGAAATTTTTAAAAAACACTTCAATTCGGATGGAAAATTATAAAATAGTTGCGTTTTTTTAAAAAAATATCCTAATATAACATCACAATGAGCAAATCTAACAAAAAATTTTAAAAACAATGCTTCGCATTTTTTCCAAAAAGTATTTTCAATTCGATGCAAAATAAAAGAAGAATAGATAAAGAAAATTTTCAAATCTACAGAATAAATCTCGATTTATATCGAATATATCTGGATCTGTAAATCCGTCTAGGAGACTAGTAAATTGTGTTTTCTTCTCTTTATAATTCCATAACAATTCTTCAAAGCAAAATCAAATTTCTGGTGCTCTCCAAATTGCCGTTTCTCCACCTCTCAATCCAAAAAAAAAAGCTTCAAGAGAAACTTTATGTTATAAACTCACCCATAAAATATTACACAAGGTAATGTAACACGAAAATTGAAGATTTCGTACTCTGTGCCCAAGGTAAAATTTTGTATTGGATTACATTTTTTTCTGCTGGTACAGCCAAAATTACATTTCCCTTTCCCTTAAAGGAAATGTGATCCATCATTCTGGGTAATAGAAAGAAAAATCGAGACGAGCATCCAATAATCAAACGCACTTTGACATTATCTTGGGATCAAAATGAAAAATTTTATTATCAGAGGAGGCGGAAAAATCATACAGCAGAATTTAACCGAGTAAAACTGTCAGAAGAAACAAATTTAACTTTTCCACCAAAGGCATTTCTTCATCTTTTTATAAAAAAATTTCAGAAAACCTTATAATATTTGTCTTTACTTTCTATTTTATTCGAATTCTATTCCGCTTTTAAATTAAGAAATAAATCTGGAACCTTTTCTAACATATGTAAACATTTGTTCAATGCATTGAAATAGTTTAAATTATCAAGGATATGATTTACTTTTATTTAAGCAAGCAATAGGACAACCCAAATGAAATATTTCCTAACTTATTCAAATAAATTTACCAAACGTAATGTATAGTTAAACCTCCAGTCTACTCAGTAACAAATGGTGAGGATTTATTATATAAGCATTTACAGTTGCATAACACAGCCGAAGTGTACACAAGAGCAGCCCTTGAGTTAAACAACAGTATACATGTAGAAAATTGTTATAATTAGTTTCGAAGCATAAAACACTCAAGAAAACTCACTGGGAATTATTCAACTACTCGCTGGAACTTATTTCAACTATTACTGACTGATTCTCTCGTCTAAGTGTTTCTGCTTTTACATATCTTACGATAGTGTATCAAATATTCTATAACAAAACGTCAGAACTGAAGTTTCAATAGATGCTATTACCAAGATTCTTAAATATTCTGAATCCTTCAGTTTTCTTTCCAAATTCATCGCCAAATGGCCGCCAAGACCAAAAATTATCGGTTCAACAAACATTTAATAGTTATTACTATTTCTGAAAAACTATCTCCCTTACAAATATATTTACTGCACAAGGAAATTATGAACAAATTATCAAGTAAAATCCTGGGAACTATGAAGAATTTTTCATTTCTTTAACTTAAAATCTTGAATAATGAGGTTGAAAAATAGACAAATTCAAATGAAAGTAAACATGAAGTTTGTTTGTTTTTTATTTATATTATATTGCCTTGCTATTTCAGAAATAAATTTGAAACCAATTAGAACTTCAAAAAAAATATTAATTAAATATCTGAGACAATAAGCAAAGCAAGAATAAGATGTATCAAGTATATATATAAGGTTTACATGATATGTATTCAGCATATATTTTGTACCAGTTAATATTATTAAGGAAAAGGTATTAAAAGTTTTTCTGCCGCATTATGTAATAAGATATCCAAAATATAAATAACTTATTTAACCCTTTGCACTCGGAAAAGTAATTCGACGCGTAATTATTCAATATACAAGGGCTAAATTAAATATAAAATTGCACCCTCAGAGTTGAAAGACTGCATATTTAAAACGTGAGTACTTTAATGAACCAACATATAAAAAACGTATAACACAGAAGATTTGCTCTATATCTGTTTTCAAAAAAAGGAACTTTTTCTTGCTAAACTGAAAAAAATAGTTGGGATGAATAATTGCCTTTGGTTATAGATTGATTATAAGACGTAATAATACGCGAATCAATCAGATGCAATATTTTTCAATTCGATATTGAAATATTTTAATGCAAAGTTTACTACAGAAAACGAAAAAGAAATATTCGTTGTGGAGGTAATAATAGCAGCTTCCTCCAAGAAAAAAAAACTGTAAACGAACTGAGAAAATTGTGCTATTAATTTAGAATTGTTCATTTTTTTATGGCAGCAACCAACAAAACAGATACAATTGCATTGACATACAGTAAGACCCCGCTTAACGCGGGGGATACGTTCCATCAAAGTAGAGCGTAATGCGAAACAGCGCTAAACGAGGCTATCTTTACATGTAAATATTGGGGTTAGGGGAAAATGGCTAGGAAATTGGTTAGGTATTAAATTTAAAAAGTATGTTTTTTTATTAAAAATAAAACCAAACATTTATTTCTTAAAGCCCAAATTAATACCACATTATTATTTCTTACAAAAATAAAAACAAAATATAAATAACAAAAAGAATATTCTTTAAAAAAACAAATAAATTTATAAGTCAGTCATATTTAGTTAGCCTTCCGCGTTTTCAGTGTTCTGTGTTTTTGAGACAAAAGCATCTAATGTTGTTTACCTTTTTCTTTTGCTTTGTTCTCTTAAAAGTTCTTCATAAACGGATATAACATCTCTAACACCACGCCTTACTTTTGAGATCCTGTCAAAATTCGGATCATTTTCAATGAATTGATCCATTATTTCAGTTATGGTAGACAAACTCCTTTTTACAAACGCCATCGAAAGTTCTTTTTGCTCTTCTTCTGAATCACTGCTGTCAACATTTTTGTTTTCTTCTTGTTCAGTTAATTCCTTGAGCTCATCATTAGAAAGACTAGCCGCTGCTTCTTGAATTATTTCTTCGACATCTTCCACATTTACCCCTTCAAAACCGGTTTGCTTCGTTAATTTCACTATCTCTTCCACTATTTCATCCACATCGACAGAGTGTCCAACGTCATCACTCTTACTTAAATCCGGCCAAATATTCTTCCATACTCTTTTCAAAGATCTTTCTGTTTCCTCATTCCAAGAAAGGCCTATGTTTTCTACAGCATCCACGATGTTGTAGTTTTTCCAAAATTCTCTTATGGACTGGTTCTCTTCTCCGTCTGTTTTTTCAAACATTTGCTTAAAGGTTCTCCGCAAGTAATAAGCCTTAAAATTTGATATAACGCCTTGGTCCATTGGTTGAATTAAGGCAGTTGTGTTACGCGGCAAGAAAACCACTTCGACTGGAATGCATGTTGTTAAGTCTGATAAATTTGTTGGGTGGCTTGGAGCATTATCAATTAACAGAAGTGCTTTTTGTTCAAGTTTTTTAATTTCGCAATAACGTTTAACAGACGGGCAGAAATGTTTAGTGAACCAATCCTGGAAAATTTTCGCAGTTATCCATGATTTTTTGTTAGACTCCTAAATTACAGGTAAAGTTGATTTAGATATGCCTTTCATCGCTCTTGGGTTTTTGGAATGGTAAATTAGTAATGTTTTTAATTTAAATTCTCCGCTTGCGTTACCACCTAGTAGAAGGGTTAAGCGATCTTTTGCAGCTTTAAATCCTGGTGCCCGTTTCTCTTCACGGGATAGAAATGTTCGTTTCGGCATTCTTTTCCAAAACAAGCCTGTTTCATCAATATTAAAAACCAATTCTAGAGGATAGTTTCCTTCTTCAATTATTTTTTTTTAAATATCGCTGGAAATTCAGCCGCTGCTTTTGTATCACCACTTGCTGCTTCTCCTATAATCTTTATGTTGCGAAGGTTATTTCGATGTTTAAATCTATTAAACCATCTTCGACCAGCAACGGAAGTTTCACTTTTGTTAATTGTCTCAGCCTGAATGTAATTAAAAATTCTTCTAGCTTTTTCCATTATGATAGATTGGCTTAATGGCATATTGCGGTCAATTTCGTCGTCAATCCATATAGACAGTCGTTTTTCCATTTCCTCTATGATATTATTTCTAGAACGGGTAATTCTAGTTATAGTTGCCGTTTTTTTTTCTTTATTCTTCATGATGGTCCTTATTGTTGATGTTGGCAAATTCAATGAAGCACTAATTAGAGTTTGACGTTCACCAGAATCTATTCTTCTAATGACTTCCATTTTAGTTTTGAGTGAAATGCTTTTTCTGGTTGCTTTCTTTTCTTTTTCATTATCACCCATAGTAAAAAACTAAAGATCAAAATATTTGGCACTGTAATATAGTATTAAATATGTAAATTAATACCTACTTACAATAATGTTAACAAATATTTCCAATAATAAAAATATGTCTGTACAATACCGCACCAAACAAGAAATGAAAGTACACTCTTTCGGATATGTATTTGAAACCTATCGCTGCATAATATTTCGGGGAATCCCCGTATGCTGCGAGCGATTTCACGAAATCCCCGGGTTGAAATAAAAGAGCGCTAAACCGAAACAGCGCTAAACGAAACAGCGTTAAGCGGGGTCTTACTGTATCTTAATACATTGGTTTTGAAACATCTTTGCTGGTTAAATAGATTATGCATTCCATTTTCATATTTTTCCTTTCAGAATTTTTGTAAATCTTAAAAATTAACAAGGCATTTATGATGTTAGAGAAATTGCATTAAATTTTCGTTAATATTTAATAAAATTCCAAGCGAATACCTCAGTTTTCTATTTTAAAACTCAATTACCAATAATACATTCCACATTTTTGTGGTGTATTTAAAAAGATATTAAGAAATTAAAATATAAAATGCAATTCATCCTTAATTTTATTATCATTTTTCACATCGGGATGTGATTTTTATCTTAGATCATAAAATTTCATAACATTTTAATGTATATTAACTCTATGAATACTTAAGTTATATAATTATAGACTCAAAATAGTTCATAATTATATATTGCTTTTGTCCAACAAATTTTATATCAGCGACAAGTGTGTGTTTTTAACACCAGCTCAGAGACTGTTTCACCAATGGTGATACGTTTAGTGCTGCCATCTATGAAAAGATTTCCAAGTTAAATAAACACCAACCATCCGCTCTTTAATGAATTTATTACATAATCGGAACATTTTCTTTGCAGCGTAATGGGATGAAGCTATGAGTAACACAAAGGTCATGGAATAGTAAGGAAGTTCATAAAAGTTTATTTCTTCTGTTTTGAAAAATTTATCGAATATGTAACAATCTCAAAATGGCAGATAAATTCTTCACAAATATATGTTACTGTTTTTTTAAAGAAATAAATGCAAGTAATAATTGTGATATAATGAAAACTGTCACAAAATGATGCTCTTTTACAAAAGGTTAATTTTAAAAAGATAATTATGTGAGTTTATTTTTAAAATAAAGCAATTCTAATCACCTAAATTATCGGCATTCATTTAAATGTAATTATTATATATTCAAATATCTTTTTTTTTCTTCTATAAGTTCTAAACAAAGGTTGTGAATAAAAAACGGCTAAAACTTTCAATTTTAGTGATATTTTTTCCAAATTCTACATTTTTTCGATTGTTTTTAAATTTATATCTTTCTATATACTGATTACATAATATTTTAAAAAAAACATGATATGCAATCAAACTTCTAAAAATAAATTCATTGACTAAAAACTGAGCAACAAAGATCGATAGAAAAATGAAGATAGATATGGAACTGTGACAATCACACCGAATCGTGAGTCCCCTCCCCACACCTAGAAACGACTAATTATTGACTAAGCAACCGTAGATATCAAAGTTTATCTAAGATAAACTACAATAGATTTCAAAAGAATAGAATTGTTCTGTTGATTTCATTCTTTCACCATTATGAGTTAAAAAAGAAATACAGGATATTGAAGAAGAGGTATTTTTGATCTTATTGTAATTAAAGTATATTGTTTACAATAGCAAAAAAAAAATTTGCCTATATGCATTATGTAAACGAGTAATTACATTTGCAGTCAAAAAGAGTAGAAAATTATTTTAAAATCATTTTTTAATGAATTTTAAATTTTAAAGAAAAGTTTTAACAAAAAGAAATCTTTGGCAGTTTTTTTTTAATGTCCTTGAATACGATAAGACAACAGGATATTAAACAGGATACAATAAGATAACCGGGTAACAGGATTTTCAAGTTAAATAAAAAACATTTTGTGTTCTAATCATCTCATTCAAAGTAATAGAGTAAACACTAAAACTGATTATTTATGTATTGAAATAAAGGCAAATCTCTTCATTGGTAAAAAGATTATTTGATAAATAAAAAGAATAATAAAACTGGAAATAAATATATGTGCCCACATGAGATCAAAGCCTTACCCATTATCCCTAATTTTATGTATATTATATGTTATGTATATTTATGTTGTCCATATCTTATGTATATTTTACGCAGTATTTGTGTGAAATCTCTTTTCGAAGAATTGATCTACAGCTAGTACTCTCTGGAGTAATGAAATTTAATATATTTTTGCTGTTAAGGAATAAGCAATACCACGAAAGTTAGAAATATATGAACAGTATAGTTACGTTTTCAGAATCATGGTGATGTCATATCAGAGGTTTAATATTTTTCGACAATACCTATAGAAAATATTGTTGCTTAAAACTGATTTTTACACAATCTTGGAATTTCTAACACCAGATTTTATTGATACATCTGAATGCAGATGTTTTTCATTGCTTCATCAAATATGTTATCCGGGAATCATTTCTTCAATAATGAATAATTAAGACAGGCAATTGCTTTTAATATCTTTTTAGTTTACATGAAAAATAATGGAGTGAAATTACTATGCCATAATTATGAAATAAATACAAATGATAGGTTTAAAAACTATGCCATGGTATTTGACTCCATTATAATGAATTACTTACGCAATGAATGGAACATATTTTAGATTCTTAAAATAATACAGCTTTAATATTAGTTGCAATTTCATGAGTGAGAATATTTTTGAAGGCATCTTCAACCTCAAGCTATATATATAATAGATTTAATTGAAAGCAAACACAGATAATAGCCAGACCTAGCTGATACCTAATAAATTTAGATGATAAAATTTCACTCAATATTCTTTTATAGAGATGCATATACTATAAATCTGAACGAATCAAGTATTCGTTTCTTTTTGAGGAATGAAGTGTCTACTATCTAATCAACCTGTAGATATTTTCATTTTTCTTTCTTATTATATTATAGATAGCCTACATTCATTCCTTTTATGAGAATACAAGAATAAATAATCCTACAAGTTGTGAAAAAATATCTACTTCAGAGATATTGTAACTTCTTGCAATTTCAAAAAAAAAGAATAAAGATTATGTTGGATTTCACAAATACATAACACTATGTTAGATCTGGGTTACATTTAAAGAAATTTACAAGAATGATATAAAGCTCTTTTTGAAACACACATCAACTGTGATTCAAATGCTCTTCACAGATAAACTTGAAAAAGGCAAAATTATTTATTATATAACATTAGGAGATTCTTCACACTTACATCTGTAATATCTTCAGATAAATAATGAATGCTATTTGAATAATTAAATTTTATCATATGGCAGGTTGTTATCAAAAATAGTCTATCAAATTAAACTGTTTTTCAATATATATATATATATATATATATATATATATATATATATATATATATATATATATATATATATACAGAGAGAGAGATTAATGATATAAAATAACATTCCTTTGTTTTGTTTCTTGGCAAAACAAGCAATTAAGTATAATGGTCATCATAGACTTGAATATCACCAATTACTGCCCCTTCTAACCTTGAGATCATCAAAGCATATTTGATCATTAACGAATCCTTGGAGGTGGTCTTCGAGTTGCATGCGGAACCAGAAAAGCAAATATAGATCTTGAGCTTATAGATCTTGGGATACTAAATGATTGTCAACGTGTATTGAAACCAAAGTTATACAATAGCATTGGAAATTGTGCATTATGTTGCATTTATGAATTTTAATGTCCACAAACTCATCTGTCTTACTATATTAAGTAACTATTCTTGTTAAAGAAATTCTGTTACATTTCACATTCAAATGATGCATCGGTCACAAGATAAATATATTTCTCAAATCAACTGACACCTTTTAATATTAATTTACACGGTGTTATCCATACTTTAAATCCCAACAGGCATTCTAAAATATTACAGATACAATCAATATGCATAGCGTGAATAATAATAATATAAATAAATATAACATTAATCTGCAAAAAGTCGAAATAAATTTAATTTAACTATAACTATATAAATACTAATTATTTTTAATTTAATTAAAAAAATTATTTTAAAAATATAATTTTATTAATGTACCAAATAAAAGAAAAAATTTATTACAATTAATTTTTAATTTTATACAAAACTCATTACCAGACGGGAGCACTATAGGTAATCAAGATTTCATTTGATTAAAGATTTAATTATTATGAAGCTCTAAAATTATAAAAAATAACTTCTTTTTATTGTGAATACTCAGTTGTAGAAAATTATTTAAATTCTCTAATACATGGGGAAATTAGAGAAAAATGCCCACCTTTACAGTTATAAAACAAGTCATGTTAAATGTAAAAGTCTTGTTAAATACGAGTTATATGGCGTCTCTAAGCCTTGTGGTAACACATTTGAATTTAATTAAATTCTTCAAAACTCTAAAATATCTATATATATTCCCAAGGAATTATTCATTTGCAATCAAATTTTTAGGGAACCATTTACAAGCAGTTGACTTTAAAAATATTTTTCAATTATATCTAAAATTTTGAGGCAAACAATAATGGTTATCGTTTATTTTAATTTCCATTTTTTGTTACTTATTGTCAAAAAAATAATAAAAATATTTTTAGTTTTTAATAAAAAATTAGAACGTTAACTGGGAAAGCAATTAATATTTAATTTTGTAATATTATTTGAAATTAAAATAATATCTATGACTAAGGAATTGTATTGCTTTTCAAATTTAATATGAGCACTCAAAAAAATTCTGAATGTATAGACCTCATTGAAAATTAGTACTTTAAATATTAATAAATGTTGTTGCTTTCTTAAAAAGTATTTTTTTGTAATAATATGATAAATTCAAAAAAAAAGAATTCATTTGAGTTTATTTTATTTGTTCTTCGAATGTTCCTAATGCCAGAATCAATGTTTTTTCAAACATTTCTCGAAAAAAATTGACTAAATATAAACCTTATGAAATGCAATACAAAAATATTGTATGAAACCGAAGATTACTTTCGCCTTTCTCTTTCATATCAGCTTTTCGCTCTTGCTTCAACATCTTTCTTACAAATGCATCTATTTGAAACTTTCAATGCATAAATATGCCCCTGTCTATAATCACTACCGATTCTGTTGATACGATGTGATAGTATTTTATATAAAAGCAAAAACTCAATGCTTCAACATATAGAATTTTTCAAATTTTGGATTTAATCGGATAGAATCTGGACTTAAGCTTTCAAAATACACATTCGATTTTCTAGAATTAGTACAGATCATTAAGAATTAATCGCCAAAAAAATCACGAAAGATCACACCCTAATAAACTCTTATGTAACTATTGTTCTTCAATTGTATACTTTCAAAATACACATTCCATTTTCTACAACTAGTGCAGATTACTAAAAATTAATCGCCAAAAAATCACCAAAGATCCCACCTAATAAGCTTTTACGAAACTATTGTTCGCCAATGGTACACTTTCTAAATACATATTCCATTTTCTACAACTAGTGCAGATCACTAAGAATTAATCGCCAAAAAAATCACCAAAGATCACACCCTAATAAGCTTTTACGTAACTATTGTTCGCCAATGATACATGTTTAATTATGCAGAAGAACATTTACTAGAGAATTTGTTGTATATCATTCGCGGTGGTTTACAAAAAAAATGGTCTTTAGATTTTACGTTTTCGTATTAATTTGAAGTATTTTTATTTGAAACAATCTTTTTAATTAAAATGTACGATTCACAACTGAGGGTAATAGAGAGTTCTGTGTACGTCATTTCCTCTACTCCATATTTCAAAACATGTTTTTTTAATGAATGAGTATGATTTTTATAAAAAAGGATATTTTTCCGTTAACCGTGTGCCAGAGAATAAATGGCCAAATAATGTACAATTCTGCCTATCGCCAAATAATGTACTACGCGAAATATCACCAAATAATGTAGAACTCCGCCAAATTTCTTTGTAGATTTTTAGCTGGCTCTCAGTTAACGGAAAAGTACCTGAAAAGATTTAAAAGTTCTACATTTGCGGAAAAAAATCGGAGAAAAAAAAGTAAAAGACAATTTTAAACTCGTGTTTATGACAGCTGCCTAACATTCCATAAACTCTTAAGAAGTAAAATACATCATGAAAATCAATTCAAAGTCTAATATTATTGAAAAATCTGTCAATCAAACAGCCTTCCTGTCAACTGATTGTTGGAAAACATATTTGGAAAAGGAATTAGCGACAGGTGTTTACTTCCTACAACTGCACTTGATCTCTTTTCACTTCACAATCTGTTACATAATTCTTTTTCAAAGGTATTCAGATTAGATTTCTTTTACTTTCTTGAATACAAAATATACAAAAAGAAAACCTTCTTATCTTAGAAAAGCTGAAACTCGAGATTTTAACGAATCTTTTTGCCTGAATTCAATAACTTCCTTTTTAAAATTATGTCTGTCTGCTTGCCAGTGAAAACGATAACTCAACAACGACTTCAAATAAATGAATTAAATTTGTTATATATTCTTTACATCAAATTTGTGAATTTCTATCAAATTTTGAACAAAATACATTTGAAAGAAGCCCATCGATCCAACCATTCGAATATATATATA
>JAOUZG010019752.1:0-10137 GCA_026289955.1 Argiope argentata
GTCTCGGTCTTCAAATAGACGTGTACTTTTGTACATAGAAAAAAAAATAATATGAAAAGAGGATCAATAAGGAAAGAAAACGGTCTTTCCCAAAGTTTCTTGCATTCGCCTAATCAAGGTGTTATACTTACTTCTATCCTACACAAAATTATGAATTTCTGACAAAGCAATAAATGCTGTAAGTACTCGAATTTTTACTGTCTGAATATTGCATATGAAAGTTGTTAGGTTCCTAATATATTAAAGAAAACCATTACTTATGCATTATAACCCATATGCTATCTTGCGAATAATATTTACAAGTGAATTGGGCGCGATCTTCGTTAACTAAGATCTAACTAAA
Source organism: Argiope argentata (assembly GCA_026289955.1). Taxonomy (NCBI): domain Eukaryota; kingdom Metazoa; phylum Arthropoda; class Arachnida; order Araneae; family Araneidae; genus Argiope; species Argiope argentata. The sequence continues at coordinate 344 of JAOUZG010019752.1, forward strand.
TACACAAGTATTAAAAGATTGAACGTGTATTTTGGGCACTTTCTTTTTGGTCATTCGAAACCAAAATTCAACACAGAACTAAAGCTATAGTCGTAAGATTTCATAATAATTTTTTAATTAAATGTGTTTGTGAATCCTCGAGTTCATATGCGTGTAAAAATATAGAATTATAGACGATATATATTTTTACTGGTTCATCAGGGCCCCACTGTCTATCATCAAAACTTCTTTGGGGCCCCCCTCTGCTTCACTACTTTGGTAATGAAGAACATTCATTAGAAAAGGAAGCGTAAAATAAAATTTATATTCGATTTGGGGACCCCCACTTATGTCGGAGCCCTGGGCAACTGCCCCGGATGCCCCTGCTCTAGTCAGGCCCTGAGATTTATCAAGTAAAAAAACTTCATGAATCTGGTTCCAAATATTCTATGAAATCCTGCTTTGAAGGTTAAATTTATATCCAAAAAATTATTCACTTAGTTCTTGCTGTTTTATAATTATCGTATTAAGTTCTATACGAATAGCCGGACTTTTTAAGAATTTCTCTGAATTTTATTCAAAATATTACAGGAATCTAAAACTTTTATGAAAAGTCCATATACCAAATTTAATCTGTCTAGCTCAAAGAATTTTTTGAGTTGTATGTCCTCGTACAGAAGAGCAACAGAGGTATACAATTATAAATATATATTTTCCGTTTAAGAAGTACGAAATCTGAAGATTCATAAAAATCCTGGATTTAATTATTTTGCAATGTTTTTAATTACGATGTTTGCTTTTTGCATCATACTAATTATACGAAAAAGTAAAAAAAATCACTTCGAATTCTAAAGAACAGCGTATAAAAGCATACAACATTGGAGAGAGTTGTTTCTTAAAAATTTGTACCTTCTACTGCAGATACCCATCAGATCTAAAATGTGCAGGAAGTTAGCCAACTGTGTAACTAAACAAAAGACAACCCGTACTAAGTAACTATAAAAACTATATGAATATATTCTATTCCGAAGCGAAAATTACTACTACTGCACTTTTACAGCTCATACACAAGGTTAATTACCGAAATTCCGAAATTACCATAATCAGAAGAAACTCGTTTCAGTAATCTTTGGCATAATGGATTCATAATTACCTGGAACGGCACCTGTTGCATGCAATGACTCCTCCCACGAGCAGAAAAATATTGAGAGCAATCAGAGCATAATAGACTGGATAGTACTCAACTTTGTTGTAGGTGAAGGAGGTATTGAACACAATCTTCTCTATGAATTTCTCCAACGCACTCATCAGTCGATTTAAACAGACAAACAAGAAAAGTTTTTATAAAAGCATCGAAACAAATGAAAATCTAATTGTTATAATATAAATCTTATATACATCTTTATACTGCAGTGTTTAATGAATAATATTGTTTCTATTGGCAACACATTTTTTTTCTAACATTGTTGTCTGCAAATAAATTGAAAATTTCTATTTGTTATATTATAACGTTAAAAAAATATTAAATTTCTATTATTACTTACTATTGTCTTCAAATAGTGACCTCACTAGAAATACTGGTTGTGTTTAGTTTCAGATTGATCTTGAATTCATAACCCTATATTTATAGTTCTCGAATTGAATTATATTTGAGCACAAAATCTGTGTTTTCAAGTCAGGTTATCTGAATAACTTCATATTTGTTCTATTTATTTTGCACATGGATCTTTTTAATGGTGTTAAACCGTTTGATGTGAAATTGCCATTAAAAACTTAGCTATTCAAGTAATATTTTTTTCTAATTGTAATTTCACTTCTCCTTATTCTGTTACCGAATATTTCTACTTTTATTAAATGCTAACCGAATTTAACGACAAGCTGGTTTGTCGCTATTTTATGTTTAATTTCTGAAGTTAAGTTTTTAACAGCATCGTAAGTAAAATATTTTTAAGCTCCAAATTTTGATAGTCAAATAAAATAAATATATTATTTTCAATATTTTTAAATAATATATAAGTTTTAAGTCATGTAGGTCACTTACTACGTATTGTACTCTGTAAATTTCTGTCGGATCCCAAATTTTTTTTTAAAAATTAAAATGAAAGAGACTAAACTTCAAAGACATTTTTTTTGTTGAAACCAAACATGCTTTATTAAAAAATATGAGCTCGGAAAATAGAATCATTCAGCATTGGAAGTCTTAGTTGCAACACAGAGTGATCTTCCCAATTTATGCAATATTTCAAAGAATTATTTATACAGTTTTTTTATTCGTCATAAAATGACATTAGTTTTATTTAAATGATAAATGTATTTAAATGATGTCAATAATAATATTTTAGTTTGTTTCAATCTATAAGTAAAAAATATATATATTTTGTATAAAATTTTCAACATCAAATAGAGATTTGGTATTATTACGAGCGAGACATGATGAAAATCTGAGAATTATGTACGAAACCGAAACTCGCAAAGAGGGAAAATGTGATAGGGATTATGGCGGACAGTACGGTGAAAAAAAATAGTAAAAAAGTTAGCAAATTTAGATAACAGGTAAAAAAAATCAAAATTTCTTTTTCAATTAAAACCATAATTTTAATTTTAATTAAAAAAAATCAAATTAAAAATTTTTTTAAAAATATTCAGATTTGATTGTTCTGCTATCAAGTCGTTAGTCAAGTTAATCAAGTAGTTATCATGAATTGGCATATAACTATTTCCACCAAGTGGGTCAAATGTTAAAAAAGAAAAAAAAACAATTATATTTTCAATATATTTGTTGAGGTGTGGTGTGTTGAAAATTCAAGTACTCTGTGTTTATTTGCTAAAAAAGTGTTTATTTTCTAATCTAGGTCTTCAAGAACATCTATTCTGTCACCATCTTCTACTAAAACATTACTTACACGTCATCTTACTAACTATCTATAATTTTTTCTGTCGGACTGACTTTCGTCTTCGTCTTCTTGCTTCTTATATACACACATTTTACGAATACATACTTATTTCTATATTTATACCTATATCTATGTGTGTCCCTATCAAGCCGTTGCATATTTAAATATGAATGTATGGATTCTCAATATTATTTATTTGAAATGTCCAAATGACCCATCAGCAAAAGTAGGTATACTACATACGTTCCATAGAAATTAAAAAGAAGAAAAAATAAATAATATTTCCAATTATATGTTGTATAAATGTAATTAAAAATTAATTAATATATTCTCATAAAATATGGCAATTATTTTCTTGAAGAAAATTAATGAAAAGTTTTCTCAAGGGATCAAAATGACTCAATAGTAAGCCTAGTGTTAAGGAAGTGATCATGGTTAAATGAATAACATTCTGTCAAAACATGAAAGGTTTGATGAAAATTTCAAAAAAAATAACCATTCAGTTAAGCATAATTAACTAAACACTAAATTGGATGCTGATCATGTATACAATAATTTCTACCCAAACAGGAACAATCACAAATTTAAACAAAAATGTTATATTCCATTATGGAGAACATAAGACTCCATTAGATAAATTGGCAAAGAAAGCTTCATAATTTTTTTAAAGTCAGATTAACCTTTTTGGTAGTAAAATTTGGCGAAAATAATTTTAGATTTTAATTAAAATCACTGTTAACAAATAATTTAATAAACAATTTAAAATAACAAATGGAAAAAGATTGTTATTCTATTTTTAAATCAATATTTCTCAAAAAAGCATTTTTTAAAAAAGAATTTGCTGTCTTGAATTTAATAAAATACTATGCTTATGCCCTTGTAACTTTTTCAGTGACTTGGAAAACATTTACTGCGTTTGAAATAACTATTTTTAAAAGCCCTTTGTGATTACTTTATTCGAACCAAAAGTTTCTTAGAATAAGAACATTTCTCCTGCAGTAAATAAAATTTTTATCTGAAACTGTTTTAATATCACTTTAGTTTAACTAATGACACTGGAAAAAGCATACTTAAATGTGCTCGGCGAAAAAATAAGTTTCTGCTTGATTTCCTAGAAAGAAAAAATTCCTGACAGCGCCAAAAGTTCTCGAAGAAAAGTCTACAAAGTCTATCTTGTATATTTTGTGACCATGTTTTTCTCACTCATTTCTTGAAACACTTCTAGGACCACGCCAGGAGTTTCTAGAAATATTTCCGAGTTATTTCCAAGAACAGGGTGCATAAAATAATTCACTGTAACTTCCATCCAATTATAAAAATTATGGGCAATTTCCAGAATTCCGAGAATTACTGTGGATGCTCTTGCGTAGTGTTTATCCAATATCAATTCGCCTAACCATTATCAATTAAACTTTGTTTATTACAGGAAGATACTTTCCGGATAATTGAATTCACACCAACCCCAGATAATCGGATAAAACATCTTTGCCAAATTTTCTATTAGAGTACTTACCTTTTGTTAAGATTGTTCACGGTGGCTTTTGTTCGCGGTAACTTGGTGGTAAGGGCTCGGCGCATGCGCGGTATTGTTTCAGATTCGAAACTCGAAGAACCGTTGTGTAATGGTGTTTGTTTCACGTAAAATCCGTCAGGGGCAAACGTACACTCGCTGGTGTGGTGTCGTTTGTTTGGAAAGAAGGATGCCAGCTCAGGTGTTGTCCTCGTCAACCGACAGCGATTCAAAATTATGACATCTGTCCTAGAATAGCCATAGTGTTGCTCTACAACGGGGTGTTAATTTAACTAAACTAAATTTAACTTGTGTTAAATATGTATTTACATTTTTTTAGAGTTTTGTTTAAAATTATTTATATATTTAAATTCTTTTTATACATGACTTACTGAAATCAGCTCTCTTTAAGGAGATCTGCATCTAAGAATGTCATATTTCATACGTGAAAGCTGCTTATATAAATACTGAATTAAATCCACAAAATAGTACGAAATTTTGCAAAGCTGAAGGAGGAAAAAGGAATCTGAAAATTTAATTGTTAAACCACTTCTATCAGTTAAAGATTTATGTATTTGGTTGGGCAATCTCCTTTTGAATATTTTTTTTTTCTATTTTAAAATGTATTTAAATTTAATTCTTTAACATTTAAACTTAACACGTTCACTTTTTACTTTTTCGTATACGATGTGTAGAAAAAAGTATTGTAATCTTCAAAAAATTTAAATTCGAGATTTGACTAATCTTGACATTTCATACCACCCTGAATCCAAAAAACACAATTTTAAAAAAGGGTTGTCTCTTTGTCCATGTGTCTATCAGTATCAAAAATAATTCAAAAAATATTTTGAACAAGAAGAAGGAAATTTGGTATACGATCATTACGCCAAATTTGTAGATTTTTGTCATATTTTAAGAAATATCGGCTTGGATGAAGTTCTTCTGTCCAGATGTTTGAATATGTTGGCACAATAACTAAAAAACGATAAAAACTAGATGGATATAATTCGATAAGTAAGTTTTATTTCCATATTGTATAAACGTGTCAAATTTTGAGAAAAATTCAACAAGGCTTTGAACATCTGTAGGTTTGAGCTTTCAGAAGTATGCAAAAGCTATAATTCGAAGACACAGTGACAAATACATCAAATTTAACGTGATTTCGTGACTACTAGTGTACTTTCTGTGTAGATTTTTTTACTTCAGTCGGTTGGGAAAACTCTTTTTAAAAACAAATTAAATCTCGCCAAGGATCAGACTATAGATTTAGTAAAAATTACATGTTCACGTTTAAGCTTAATATTTCATAATTACTTAACGCAGCAGAAAGCTAAACACAATTTTAACTAGGTTGAGGATAGGGCACATTTATTCACCCACCGATATTTGTTTATGGGGAACCCTGCACCATTTTGCTCAATGTGTAATAGTTCTATGTTTGTTTTACACATTTTCGTGGAGTGTACACATTTTCTATCCAATGTCTTGCATGCTTTCAGAAATATCACCCTGAATTGTACGAGTTGATTTCCAAAACCCCGCATATTGGCCTTTTTAGTTTTTTTTAAATATTGTTTTTTATAATCATACATAAACATTAACCTGACGGCATCTTGGCAAAGGGGGAGCGGGTCTTCCCCGTGATCTGGACTTCCTGGATTCGAGTCCCGGTTTGGGCCAGGGTTGTTCTTCTGTGTTCTTTCTCTAAAGTGTGTAAATGTGTCTCTCCTGTAAAATGTAATGTGATGATTGAGTATCTAAGACGTACTCTTGGCCCTGGTTGACGCTACTTCAAACAAGAGACGCCCATTCGGCTTAAAATCGCTGATGCATCAGAGTGTTTGCCCCTAACAAGTGCCATTAGTAACAACAACAGCCATTTTAGGCGTCCTGGCACAGAGGCAGTGCATCTTCATCGCGATCTGGCCATCCCGGGTTCAAGTCCCGGTTTGGGCATGGTTGTTCTTCTGTGTACCATCTCTGAGGTGTGTGAATGTTCCCCGCCGTAAAAAGGGGCTGTGGAAGGGAATGTGATGAGTGTGTAGCACTCTTCCATCCTTGACCTTAGTTGGCACTACTTGAAACAAGAGACGCTCCTTTCGGCTTAAAAAGACTGACTGCATCAGCGAGCTTGGCCATCGCCAATGCCATCAGAAACCACAACAAACATTAACTTCACTTTTTAGCACAGTACCATACCTTACAGCATTGTTACGCTTTTTCGTGACTCATAGATCAAAGCTTTTAGACATTTGGATTTTGTAAACATTCCGTATTTTGATTTTATTATAAATGGATACAAACATTTTAAACTCAAGAAGGTGGCGCAGCTTAGTTCAAAGATGTCTTTTGTGCTATAAAACAACAAACTCAACTCAATTCTTAATTAGTGTTCAGCAATACCATAATCCCACACGAAGCTATTTCTGGTACATCTTTATTAGAGAGTATGGGAAATAATTATGGTGAAGAAACCATCACTCTTTGATTTTAGCTTTTTAAGAAAGAAAATGCTCCCAAAAATATTTTATTTCTCATTTTTATGGATTCACTGTGATACATAATTGCATGTCATATTTGTACGGATCATTTAAATAAGAAATCTTTGTTTATAAAGACTGTGACAACAAGGCAGTTACAATGAAACGAGTTGGAAACCTGACAAATTATTACCGAGAAGGTTTTATAATTATGCTAACATTTTATGTGGTTGGTTCGGTGGGTCGGTTAATGGCGCGAGGACTAAAAATGACCTTACTACATCAAACATGTGATTTGAAATGAAACTGAGTGAAGAGGCGGAACAACTCTAGGAGCAGTAAATTCTACTGATAATGAAGAAGAACGTGAACGTGTTTTGGCGCTCTACAAGCTAAAACATTTGATCTAGAAGTTGACCACTTACTATATATTTTACGTATGCCCTTTAAAGGTGCACCTCATAGCGAATTTTTTTAAAAAAAATGATATAATTTTAATTAATTAAATTTAAAAGTAATCGAAATTTTTTAGCTTTTCCGTGATAATTAGGAAAAATATAATAGGATAAAATTAAATTTTAAATAGTCTTAAAATACACCCCCCCCCAAATAATCACTTTTTAAATTTAAATTTTTTGTCTTTCGGTTATTTTTTTATTTTGAATTCGTTTTCAAAAAGTATTTTCAGCGCATTTCCCCAAACTATGTATTTTTTTTATTTGAAATATAGAAAAATAAGGAACCTGCACACGTTACGCATGAGGTTAATTAAATGAGGAAAATTAGCTTTTACCAATTTTTTGGTAATCAATACATTTAAAAAAGTTGAAATAAAAGTAACTAATATAACATTCATAAGAAATTAAACTTTGAAAAGTGAAATCTTCAGCACGTGGCAGCAAGAAATAATGTAAATAAGATACATGATATTTTCTAGAAAAATAAATGCAAGAAAAACTTTTTCTGTGAAATTTTAAAGCAGCTATATTATTAATTCCCTGATTCTGTTTCATTTATGACAAAAATTACTTCTTCATATAAAATTTCGGCTGTCATTGAATCGCAACACTTTATTTTTGAAACATTAGCATTAGACGCATAGTAAGCACAATGCTATAAATGAAGTAAAAAACTATTACCATGTGAGAACATGGTGTTTTTTTTTCATGAGAGGGTTTTGAATAATTGAAGGCAGTGAATAATTGAAGCTCCAAATCATGTAGGCAATGAATAAAGAATCAATGGCAATATTCATTAACATATTTTAATCGCATATATTTTTTTACCTGCTTTTACCAGTACTGCATTATTATTATGAATGTTTCTTTGAAAGCAGGTGCGTTTTACCTGCTTTTACCGCTATAGCTTTTTAAACTGGTTTGAAATACATCATGACAAATTAAGTAAAACAAACAATGACTTAATAATGTTTTCTCCCATGGTAACTTAAAATTTACGATCATCGATTTTATTTTCCTTTTTGCAATATTTGATTGTATTTTGTTTGAGCCAATATATGTTATGAAGAATTACTTTTATAGTTTAACTTTTATAGTTAAAACTTTTTATATTAATACTTGATTCTATAACTCTTATTTAAAAAAAATATTTTACAAAATATTTTTAAAAGGCAGTAAAATTTAAAATTAAAAAAAATCCAGAACTAAAAAAATTTCGGAGTAAATTCATTTTTGAGAGTAAACCGGAGTGAGATATGAAAACTTGAATGCAATTAATACACAAGTATCTTAAAAAGAATTTGTATTTTGGACACCATTTTCCTGACTGACTTAAACCAAAATTTGATAGAATTTCAATTGATGCCATAGGATAATAAACAAATTTTCATTCATTTCAGCCATTGCCCTTTTGAGTCATTATTTTATAGAAAACACAAGCTTTCAGACACTTCGTTGCCCTTTTTGAAGAAGAAATAAACAATTAAGGCTTGGAATTTTCTCAATTTTTAGTAAGGAAATTCTTTGGTTCTAAATGATTTAAGTAAATAAAATTGTTGATTGTCCTAAAATAATAATAGGTTCATAAATTTGTTAGATTTAAAAAATAGGAGGCTAAAAAGTTAAACGAATATTTTACTGAATTTGATTCAGAGGACGGATGTGTTGTAAAAACTTTTATTCAGTAGTGCATTTATTCACTGAAACAAATTACATTACTTGCATTCTTTAAATCATTTTGAAGGTAAAACTGCATATTGAATCAGATAATTTTTCATTGAATAATCCCTTGCGAAGTTACGCAAATAAGGAAATACACATAAGATGCCTAAGATATAAATTATTTTCTGTGAATAATTCAGAGCTGAATAATTCTATTTAGTGTATTCAAATATTTCTGAAAAGTTTTTATTTCAGTATTTTTTTTATTTGTGTGTGAAAGTTGATCAACTTTGTTCTGAATTAAAACTTAAATTTTACAGGAGATAACAAAAAAAAGGGAGATATAAATAATACAATGAAGTGAACGACATAATATAAAGAGCAGAACAAAACAGAACAGTGCGAAGTGTTATAATAGTATGAGTAAAATAGGCCGGCTCTCTGACCCAGAGGTTGCGCGTCTTCTTCGTTATCTGGGAGTCCCGGGTTCGAGTCCTTGTTTGGGCATGGTTGTTCTTCTGTGTTCTATCTGTGAGATGTGTGACTGCGCCCCCTGTAAAAAGGGGCTGTGCAAGCAAATGTGATGAATATGTAGCTAAGTCGTGCGCTTGGCCCTAGTTGGCGCTATTTCAAAAACAGGAGACGCTCCTTCCGGCTTAAATCTGCTGCTGTATCAGCGGGGGACTTGTCTTGACCAAGTGCCATTAGTAACAACAACAACACGAGTAAAATAGCTATCAAAATTTTGAATTTCAAAATATAATTCTGAAAAATTTATTAAAAATGTATTACTTATTCTGAAAAATTTATT
>JAOUZG010019754.1:0-13817 GCA_026289955.1 Argiope argentata
GCTCTTATATATAGTTTCTCTCCCCTCAAATTCTCTGGTGCGAGAATATCATAATTTAGACAAATAACTTCTGGAATGGAGTGATCACTTTTTTTCTAGTGTTCTAGCTACTCAGCTAAGAACCTTAACGTTGCGAATTTGGTCCTATCCTCATCTTCAACATGTCTATTAACTTTAGCTAAAATGCTGCCCGGATTAGAAATATAATTGTTTATAGTTTTCATAAACTGACAATGGGCGAGCAAACAAAAGTCAATATAAAAGGATAGTGAGATGTCAAATATTGATTAAAACGTTGCAAAATATCCTTTCTAATATAAACAGTTTCATTACCGATTCGGCCCAACAGGTCGAGCAAATTCTATCCCGACAGCCCGATTTCTGTTTAAATCGAGAAATACAGGACTTAAAATAGTTATATCTAATGAGTCTTCTTTTTATGTTTTGCAACTTTCATTTGAAATAGAAAACAGACTCGATATTATAGAACTTATTCCACAAGTTGGGCCTACCACTAGTGAAAAGTTTAAGGTATGCTACATTTATATAAAAAATTGATAATGCTTAAACGATCAGATTAATAGTAACGAGTCTTTTTCTTTCAGTTCTGTTTGAGTCAGCGTGGTGCGAGTTCTCGTGCTTCAGTAATGAATTCTCCAAGTGTGCCTCAGGTTATTTCAACGACATCTCCAAGATATACCACTCGTGTAAGTATAAATCGCACTTATTAAATTAATAAAACCACTAAAAACTCTTGCAAGGGAATAAAATTAAATAAAAAAGTAAATAAGCAAAATGAAATCTACTATCACAAAATTCAAATTATCACGTGAGAACATTATTATTTTTGTCATTATTTGTCTGAATTAAAACTTTCATTTTCAATTTTTCTAGTTGGCAAACACTGTTTGGAAGTTCGATCGATTTTGAAATGTAATAACGCTATGATGTCATAGCTCTACATCAACCTTTTAAAAATGTATCTGTTTTCTCAGAAGCACACATAATAATAATGTAATATTGACCCGTAATCTTAAATTTTTGCCCTTAAATTTTAGAGACATCCAAACCTTCTAACCAAAACAGCATCATGTTCTTGCATGATAATATATATTATTCAAAAGGTTTTTCGGTTTGTAACAAAAGTAATTATTTTTCTTGTTCCTCGTTTGAACAGATACTTATCAATCTATTTATCTTATACTATAATACGACGAATGGTTGTCAAGTCGAAAATCGCCCCAGAATTAATAAACTCCGGTAAACTTGGGGGTCTGGGGTTTTTGGCCTCGAGGAATCGATTGGCGCCGGTTTTGAAGCGCTACGGTTGAGCAGTTCGGAGTTACAGATAGGATATTTTCAAACTTTATTAGTTCGCCATAATGGCTACTTAAATTTTCAAGTGGTAACGTGCTGCCATCTATAGCCAATATGCCATCTATATCAATATTCATATATATATTTTTTCATTTCATGCAGACACGTGATGAAAATTGCATTTTTATATGTTTAATGTGCAATAATAATTTATTTTTTTAAATTTGAGTTTTTTTCAATCTGATGGTAACATATTAATAAGATAATTTTTTCCCTTTTACTCGTAACGCATGCTTGGGGCTTAAGTTTTAATTTTATCTTATACTATAATACGAGGAATGGTTGCCAAGTCGAAAATCGCCTCACATTTCCGACATTTCAACATTCATCAGAAAAAAGTAAGGATAACTTTGATATTTTTACTTAATTTTCTTTCAAAAAAGTACGATTCTAATTCCACTGCTTTTTATTAAGGGAAATTTGTTAATGAAATTTTGAATTTAGCGCTCGAATTTAGCGAATGAATTTCCTGTGACTTTTCAAACTTTACCTTTGTATAGAATAGTTCCCTTTCCAAACTCTAACTTTGTTTCGAATCGTTTACAATGGTATACTTTGACCGGTTATCTTTTCACCAATGGTTTCACAAATTTTCTTACGTCATGTATTGTTTTGATAAATCACAATTGAAAATTTAAATATTCGAGTTAGCTTCGATACCTGTTTTCTCCGAGCGGAGCTCGGTCACCCGCTGGTTTAATATAAAACGATTATTTGATGCATCTGAAACTGAAATCTGCTGAATCAATTTTCCCTTTTTTTGTTGCGCATAATGAAATGCTTATATTAAAACAAATGTAATTGCCTTTAATTAATAAAATGCTTTAATGTATTTAGATGGTAATTGTCGTTTAATCTATTAATTTCTCTTCAAATGCATATGGAAGACGCTATCCGACCCTGAATTTGCGATTCCGTAAAATTTGTAATCTTGAGTTCGTGTTCATATCACGTCCGTGTCACCAATATACCAATTGAAGGTCACGATACGAATCTGCGATGTTAGTGTCAGTAGCCGAATAACATGATCGTAATACAAAAGTCGACTTCAGTATCGTGGATGTTATCTGGTTTATAAGGCTGGCGCTAATTATATAAGAATCTAAAGGCGTAAAATGACATTTAAAGAATTGACAGTTTAAAATGCCTGTAAAATCATTGCACAAATTAAAGTAAATATTAGAATTTCATTTACTTACATAATTAGAACATCTGTTTTTCTATTATTTAATAATTTATTTCTAAAATAAGATTATATTACATTAGAATAGATCTTTCTTTATTATTACACGTCTTCTTTTGCATCATGGCCGAAATTCCTTGCTTTTGTTTATGAATCTTCACTTGAGCGTATTAGATTATTGCACATTTTGTACTAAATTTTTTAAAAAAATTATTAACCATAAAATATCCGTATCTTTAATGATGGTTGCCTTGAAGAAAAATTTAACATGATTTAAAAAACTGCTTTTTAATGTTACTGGAATGCCTTTTGTTGTTTTCCAGATTTTTCTTCCTTTAGGAAATTCGAATTTGACCTGTGAGACTTTGTAGTAATTTTTTGACTGAGTGTTTTAACAATAAAAATCCTTTTGGTAAGCTTCCATTCATTAAAATAGAACTAGTTGCTCCCAGAAAATATTTTAATATCTCAACAACTATTATCTTCATTGACAGTAGTCAAACTACCTGATACTGATAATATTTAAAACAGTAGGATGTTATATCTTCGCTGTGACCTCAAATTCATTATAGGCAACTAACGTTGGAATTCGAACCATTTTCTATAACCAATAAAATATATGTAGTCTTTATACGAAAACAACTATTATGATTTGTTCCAGTAGAAATGGTCATACTTTAGAATTTCCCCCTAAAATAAACGTGTATATTTTTGTAAAATTGGTCCTGTTTCTGTGTTGTGATAAGATCCAAAGCGATTGATTATGGAAAGAATGATTTATTCCACCAAAAGAGACGAAGCACAAATAACAAAAATTCAGCCAAGATGCTCACAAAAATTACACATGTAAAAAAAAACCGGTGAAGAGACCTAATCTATAAATAACTAGCAGTAACAGCTCATGACCACTTTCTATGTTACCCAACTCCAGAAAAAGAATGAGTAAACCGCTTTAGCCCATCAGTTTAATGTAAAATTAAAAACTCATTGAGATTTTAAATTCATTACATTGGGATTTTGCATTAGATTTTCTATGTTCTCCGGAAGAATCTGCAGATCTCGGTTCTTACTGAAAATAGGAAAAAAATTCTTGCATTTTCCAGAGTCTTTATCTTTGTTTATTTGTTTTTGCCCGAAATTGCAAAATTCGAAGCCGTTATCGAGAGTTGGTTCCCTCTCTCCTCTACAATTTAAAAAAAAAATTCATTGTATTTCTTTTCTGCATGACGGGACTAACATGCCACAGAAGTAGTTTTAGTAATTAGCAATGTAAACTGTGATATCTCACATTCCGATCCATCAGAATTGTCCCATATGGTAGCGGCATCAGCACAATGAGATAGGACAGTAGGAAATGTAGGATGCTACAACTTGATTGGGCCTCTCGTCACAAACGTTGCACTATACGATTGTGGAATGTTCTCATTCATCGGATCACAATACTTGAGCCGGCTCTCTGGCTCAGAGGTAGGGCGTCTTCCTCGTGTTCTAGGAGTCCCGGTTCAGGCATGGTTGTTCTTGTGTGTGCTATTTGCGAGATGTGTGACTGTGCCCCCCCCCCCTGTAAAAAGTGGCTGTGCAAGCGGAAATGAGATGAGTGTGTAGCTAAGTCCTACTCTTGGCCCTAGTTGGCGCTACTTCGAAAACAAGAGTCTCTCATTAGGTTTGAATCTACTGATGCTTACATCAGCGGGGCTTGTTCAATGGCAAGTGCCATAAGTAACAACAACAACACAATACTTGAGAATGTTGTTGATTTTTTTATAAAGAATTTAACAGAGAATCATGTATTTTACAAAAAGCTCAGTTATGACAAAACTTCCGAGTAATTGGTGTCGAAATATGGTGGTGACAGATGAAGGCGAAAATGAAGTTAACAACTGGAGCAATCGGTGGGAGGCACAGAAGATTGTGGGTTGAGCCATATTTCAAAATTGTTTTCAAATAGATAGTGTGTAATGTCGAAGTGTCGCTACTTCTAGGCCTCTAAAATTGTATACTATAATATGAAAGCTGGAAAAAACAATTCTTTTTCGGTAATGGAGTTTTTTTAAAAAACTCAAATGCTGTTTGAAACACGGAGAAAGCGTTAAACTCAACGATACTGCAATACGGTATTGCGGTTTTAAAAGCTCTCTAAGATCTCTAAAGTAACAACGCTTACCTAGAATAATATTGTTACGAATTTTATGTAAATTAGATGCAAGTTTTGTAAATATGTATGACTTTTTTGTAAATATTTGTAAATAGACTAATTCTATAAAATTAATTCAAACGGAATCACACGTCAACGAGAAAAGCCCGTTCTAAAGGGATTTACAACAGACGATCGCCATATTCGACCAATTTGGCGATATAGGTGAGTTGGCGACATAATGAGGTCGTTACTGGGTTTTAACACACGCTAAAATCTATAGTAGAAGCTAAGAAATAAATATTTATTATTAGAGAATAATAAGAAATATCTAGACCCGACCGCAACGAACACGCCCATCTAGGTTTGCCCCTCCTACTTCAGTGGGACGCTATTTAAGACGCACTTAAAAGCAGGGTGTTAATAAAGTTTGGAAGTCAAGCTACGTGTGGGTTTGGCTTATCTTGAGAGAGCGTCTTTTCTCTTGTGAATCCATAACTCCTCTGTTATTTGAAATTAGCGGATTAAGTAGAGTTAATTCGCTGCGAATTTGTAGCTTGTGTGGCGTATATTTCATACGCTTTTTCATAAACAATAAAGTCTGCATCTTCGTTTTCACTCTTTTGAGAGAATTATTATTCGTTACAATGTGATCAAGAAAATAACACAAATTGGTAATAAAATTCTACCAATAAATATTCAGATATCCATTAACGATTCAGATATATCTCTGCATTGCTGCTGTGTCTTCGAACCCTCAACCAATTACTAAATTGTTAAAAGTTCATTTGAGATATGGAAAAGTAGATTATAATCTTGGGCAAATGAGCAGCTCACACACTGGTGACAGCTAATCAATGTTAATAATGTTTTAGCAATCCACAAGGGCCGACACCTATATCATTCCCGATTTTAACGACATATGGATTTTAACGGATAGTCGTGCCTCTTTACTGCACCTATCGAACTGGAAGCAAGTGGGAGACTTAACGTGCATTAACATTCTAAATACCATCCATTGACTTACTGCAAAGCACAACATTCACTTTCAGTGGGTCCCTTTCCACATCGGACTTGAAGGCAACGAGAGAGCTGACACCCTTGCTGTGGCGGCTACCACTGATGAAATTGGTTATGTCCACTCTCTCACGTATTCAGAGATCTCCTCAATTGCAAAAGTGGAGACAAATAAGCTTTGGCGTACTCCCCCTAATAGCGCCTGGTACTTTAGAGATTGTCCTCCAGAACAGGGGTGATAGAAAACAAAGTACAGTCCTCTCTCAATTTGTCATCAGACATTTAAAATGCCTCACTTTTCACCAGGGACAAAAGTATTTCCCGGACTGCCATTGGTGTAAGAACGCTCCAGCTTCTCCCACTCACATCTTAAACCGTCTAAATTTTACAAAACGTGACATTCTCAAAGACTCAGCTCTATTTATGGACTTTTTGGAAATATTGGGTTTTACGGAGATGAATATGAATATGGATACTGCTGGGCATCTGGGATTAGTAACAACAACAGCAACAACAATGCTAACACATATAATCTATAAATGTTACCCTTCAAATATATCGTTAGTAATATAATTTTCAGATGCAAACATAGAGGTTTTATTTAATATGGCTACATTTAGATACATTATCCAAATTTGTATTTTTTCTTTATAGGTGACAACCTAAAGGAACAGGCCATATGTGTTTTCTCTTCAGCTAATTCCTGCGATACGGGATTCAAACAAGTGGTCTTTGACTACATGAATGCAGTGAATTACGCCTGCGACGAATGTATGTTGATTTCCAAATAGTTTGTTAAAAATGCTCTCTTATAAATATAACTTATATTCTAAGAGAACATATATCTTATATAATTTCCGAGTATTCAGTTTTAAATAGTTTAATTACCTTATTTGAAATATGTCGTTAAAAACTGAATATTAAATTATCTTATTTAATCACAATTTGGCTTGACGAGCATATCTTTTTTTCAACCAAATTAGTAAAAACATTAAGTCAAACTAAGCAACAACAAAAAAAAGAAAGAAAAAAAAATGAATTTAGACTGAAGACTTTTTCAAGGGTCACCCCCAGGCAGGAATTTAAAGAAGGGATTTTTTCTATACGGGGTCTAAGTTTCTTCCTACAGTATTAACCCCTCACGATCCGAAAATCCCCAGCAGTGACGAGGAGCAGTACTATTGGGCGAAAGTCAAATCACTCAAAGAAAAAAAATCCCTTGTTTGAATCTTTGTCTGAGGGTGACCTTTGAGAAGATCTTCAGGCCGGAATCATATTGTGTGTGTGTGCATAAATTGACTTGATGTTTTTGCTAAATTGGTGAAGTCCATCTGTGTTTTAGAAATAGCTATATTAGGAACTAAATACAGTTGTATCTTTTTTTTATTTGATTCAGAAATATTTTTTTTAGTTTGACTCAGAAATAATTTTTTTTTAGTTTGACACAGAAATAATTTTTTTTTAGTTTGACACAGAAATAATTTATTTTTTAGTTTGACACAGAAATAATTTATTTTTTAGTTTGACACAGAAACAATTTTTTTTTTTAGTTTGACACAGAAATAATTTTTTTTAGTTTGATTCAGAAATAATTTTTTTTAGTTTGACTCAGAAATAATTTTTAGTTTTTTTTTTTTTAGTTTGATTCAGAAATAATTTTTAGTTTTTTTTTTCCAATTCGATTCAGAAATAATTTGTAATTTTTTTTAGTTTGATTCAGAAATAACTTTTAATTTAAAATTTTATATTGTGTTTGTTTTTTTCAATCTTTTTTTCACATTTTTCTAGAATAGATTCAAAATCAACAATCAAAAGTAATGAAAACTATTTGTATAAGGTGTCTACACAACCTAATTAAATTAAATCTCTAAAAAAGCCTGTTAAAAAATCCCTAAATTTCTCTTGTGTGCTAATATCATCTAACATTTAGTTACACCCTGTGTTCAAGGGTCATTTTCTATTTCTTAGTAGGGGTAGTGAAAAAAAAACGATTATGTATTGCGAAAGCCAGAAACTAAACCCAAAACTTCAGACACAACATCGATTTTAATAAAAGAAAGATAACATTTAAAATTTTAATAATAATTTAATAATAATAACAAATTATAGGTATTAATAATTTTTCAAAGAACATTGAGTTATTTTGGCCTATGTTTTATTTCATGCATCTGACTCATGATGGCACTATTCTGTAAAATATAGTGTTTAATGAATTGTATGAGGCATACAATTCAGAATTAATTTTTTAAAGGAATATTTTTAGAATAATATATTTTACTCATTTTTTTAAACGATTCGTGATCCATTAAATCGTAGATGTGACGAATCTAGGGCAACTGAAAGTTCAATAATGTGTTGATCCTTACATATCAAATAAGAGAGTAGGGTAACAATAAATTATTTTTATTTACGTTACACTTTTTATTTACATTCTATTTATATTACTCTAAAATCAACTTGTTCTTATCTTGGTTAATATTATTTACAACTTTCACACAACTGTTGAAAGTTAATCATGAAATCGTTCCTCTATTGAATCGGAGAATAGGCCCATAATAAAAACGCTGAAATGCTCTAATGTAAAACGGCGACTCCAAAGGCCAGCTCAAGAAACCCACCAATCTTTATCGGGTGGACCCTGACACAGAAACTCGTATCATAAGAAGTTTCTCACAGGCATCAGGAACAGTTTCGAACATTGACGTCTCTTTGACCCCACTTTCGATGGCTATCACTCCTCTCCTTCCTCTCTAGACAAAATTCCCACGCTCTCTAGGCAAATCTCCCTTCCTGATTTTCTCATTGGTCCACTTATCACTTAATAGCTGCTCAACAATGCTTCCTTACTTATCTCCATTCCATCATAGGATTGTGCCAATGGTTCACCTTTGTAGCTGAGCGGAATGCATGTTAATTATATTCAACTCAACGCTAACGCCAGCTTAAGCCCACCTGATTTCGACAGTTAATGACAGCAGTTGCTAATGATTGATCATTTATAGAAGATGTGGGAAGTTCCTTCATAATGGAAAAAAAAGCTTAACATATGGTTGTTTTGATGTTCTTCTCTCTTGAAGATATGATGGATCGCTTTAAAACGACAAAACACACATATGTGGACCTTTATCTCGATACAGCAAATGACCACACAGTATGACTCTACTGGGGAGGAGGATCCCCATATGGTGGTCCGGAAGCAATTAGCGATGTGTGGGGCTACAGGGGGGGACGTTATATCTGACCTGAAGGCCAATTACCATGAGAGGCAGAAAGGAGAATTACAGTTCCCAAGAAATGAGAACCTTCTAAAGAATTTATTATTGATATTTTTGAAACATTGATGGAATTTCTTACTCGTGATGGTTTTATTCTATAAAATATAGAGATTAGTGAAGAATATTGTCATTTGGTTGATGAAAACAACAATCATTAATGTCGAATATTAAGAAGAATATTTGCATTTATCTTTTTTGTACACTTGTACAATATAGAAAACTTTGTTCAGTTTGTCATTATCCAAAAAATAAAAAGGCATTCAACTTGAGCATCTTTCCATTACCAATTCCAACCTAAAATTTGACGGAAATTTGCATCGATTTTGTAATCAAGACGAAATGCAAACATTGTTTTTTAATCTTACGCATTAGTTTTTCCTCCCGAGATATTTATGATTGGAAACTTAATAAACTTAACAACATAAGCCCAGCATAAAGATTTGGTTTCAAATTTAGCATTATTTATCTAGAATTATAACAAAAAAAACCATAAGCAACGTTTTAGTTTACAGAGCATTATATTTTTTAATTATCATATACTCAATTTTGAAATACAGACGGATTTCACTCTAATTCATTTAGATTTTACTATTGTGGTATAAAGAGAGGTACTGTTAAAGTTTCCCTTTCGGAATACTGAGTATTAGTAGATCAATCTTTTCTAAGCACCCAATCCCACAATCTTGAAGATGAGCATATGAAAATCATGTTCGTGTTCGAGGTCTTCACTCTCTTATTGCACTGAAAGTAACACTCATGTGCCATTGATAAATCAACCCTGCTTTTGTTTTCCTTAAAACTCGTGACCCTCTTGTGGTTTCCGAAACCTGATTGTCTCTTTGTTTTAAATTAGAAAAAAAATCAGACTGAATGACATTGAAATCTTTCGACATGGGACTGCGGTGTTCTGGAGGAAAGGACTTGGTCCGTGAACAGTAGGGTCCGAGGTTCGAGTCCCCCCCAAAACCTGAATAAATGTGGCTGTTGAACATTAAATCAGTCAGAGTCGAATGATCTCCCACTGGTGTGGTATGGAGAGGGGGAGGCTAGCTCTGGTGCCATCCTCGTCATCTGAACTCGTTTCAAAATTATTAAGTTCGTGCCAAAACAGCCCTAGTGTTGCTCTACAACGGGACGTTAATATAATTAAACTAATCGTTCGACGTTTATTGTCGGATAGAGCATTGGACGTAGATCTTTACATTTTTTGGATGGGAAGTAGACACACACAAGAAATAGTGCTTCAAGATTATACTAAAATTCAATCAAATTGTTAAAATTTACTTTCTGTCCTTCAGTTGCATGCTATTGCGTAAAGATATTTTTATACAACTTCAAATTCAAAAAAGAATGTTTTATCAATTTAAATTTTGTTTTAGCAATTTATTATTTAGTAAACATGTTTTGAGTAACCGACAATTAAGAGCTCCAATTAAATTTTTTATCATTTAATCATTTTTAGATTATGAGAAAGTCAGACATTATTTCGGAAATTCTGTAAATAGATCGAATTGCCTGGATCCATACAGGGAAATCATGAAAGACAGAAAAACCCCTAACGAACAACTGGAAGGAATGAAAGAGGCTTGCAAGTAAGTGAATATCAACATAGAATCGATTATAGATTGAAACCTCAATCAATAACCATTGCACAGATACATGAAAAAAAGGAATTTTTAACAGAGAAAAATAATATGTGATTCCCAAAATTATTTATTTTAAAATATGGCATTTCATGAATTAAAATTTGGACTTTTGTAAATTAAAATAGGGACTTTCATGAATTAAAATGTTGACTTTCGTAAATTAAAATATGGTCTTTCATGAATTAAAAGGCGGACATTCGTAAATTAAAATGTCGCCTTTCAGGAAATAAAATGCGTTTTCTTATAAAATAAAATGTGGACTTTCGTAAATTAAAAAAGATTAAAATGAATTCTGCTATGCATATTTCAATGCATTATGTCAGAACATCATTTCTTGAACGACCAATCACCACATACTCGTGCAAGTTAAATCATATTTTTATTCATTTTCACTGTTTCATTGAATGAGTCACTTTAGTACTACAAACGATAAAAAAAAGCTTTTCCCGCATTGATTGTTTAAAAAATTATCACATTTCCTATTTATTTAATTTCATATAATCACGCGCTCAAAAAGACATTTTTCTAGGTTTTATTTGCCGTAGTCATTAACTTATTTTTTTAAATCAGAGCTTTTGTAAATGCAATGGCAACACGTTATTGAAAGCTGATTTTTTTTGAGATGGTCGTGCGGATAATAAAATTTATATTTTTTGCTTACGGATTTTTGTTGACGCCAAAAATCTCATCCCAAAAACAATATCATGTTCTGACATGATAGTATGACATTTCATAAATTAAAATCTGGCCGTTTTGTGCATAAGTATTTACGCTTTGGTAAAATTGCACCCGTTTGTAGTGCGTGGCAAACACCTTGTTCATTTCTTTATTTTAACCGAGTACCCAATTTTTAAATTCCATCGATCATTTTTAATACAAAAATTTTATATCTTAACGATCTAGAGGGAGAAAATCCTTAATCTAATACCTTTAGTTTTTGCAGTGGATTGGCTTTTTATATCATATATCATTATTTATAGCATGTGTCACTTGCTTCTAAATAATTAATTTTTTTTTTAAAATAACGAATTGGGGGTAATTTAAAACTTGTTTCACTGTAATTTCTCTTTACCGTAGGTTTATATGTTAACTGTACGTATGGCGTAGCATAGCCATGTATCACATTTGCGCTATTAAAATCCATACTGTACTCAAACCCCCTTCCTACTTCATAAATTAAAATATGGTCTTTCATGAATCAAAATATAGTCTTTCATAAATCAAAATATATTCTTTCATAAATTGAAATGTAGTCTTTCATAAATTGAAATAAGGCCTTTCTGAAACTAAAACATGGCTTTCATTAATTTAATTATGATCTTTCATGAATTATATAAATCGAATGAATTATATAATCGTAATATCGAAAATTTAATAAATGCATTTGATTGTTAAGATATTTGATTCAGCTAATAGAACATCATATCGAAATAATAATTTAAAAGTTGTTCAGGCAGTCCTAGTATGTTACATCAAAATACCGAAAAAAATTCGCTTAAATTATAAATTAATTTAAGTTTATTAAGTTATTATTAAGTTATTAATTATTGTTTAATAAAACTCTTTAGTTGGCATCTTAAACATTAATTATATCTTTCTTATTTTTTACAATTTATGGACCTGAAAGTAGGCATTTCATTCCAAAAATGTGTAATTTGATTCTGATGTTTCTGGTCTATTTGTATTACGTCGGGCGTATTTAATGTCGTATTAATGACAAACAAAACAAATTCAAATGTTTCAATGAAGTTTTTGGCGTCTTTAAATCAATAACTTCATCACCGCTTAAAGCGAACTCTTTCTTAAATTAACTCAACGCTCATCATTGCATAAATTGGCTTTATTACAGAAATAACCCCCAGGGCAGTTTTCCCCCAAGATTTTTTCACATATTCTCAAATAATTGTGTTTGGCACTCCACACAAAAAAAATTTGGCGTAAATGTAACCTTTTTACTGCATTGATTGTGTGTTTCTTGGCGAGTTTAATCGAATTTGTATTTTAAATACGTTTTTCCTCATAAATTGAAACCAAAATTTGGTACAGAGTTATGAGTGTAATCACAAAATGACATATTAAATTTGATACATTTAATATATTGCAGTTTTGTGTTTACGGGTTTACACATTCCTGAAAGCAAAGACTGACAGACGTTCAAGTTATTATTGGATTAAATTTACAGTTTGATAGATGAGAGATGCTTGCAATACATAATGTTACAAACGGGGCGAGCGGCACGAAAATCCGCCAAAGTTGGCGACGTTTGGCGAGGAGCCTCGCGCCAGCTTGATTGGTTTGGCGAAAGGAATAGTCTAGTAGCCGCTGGATTGTGCGCGTTGTTTTGAGAATTTTCAGGAGATTCGTTGCACGCGCTTCTTCGGCTATATAAGGACGAGTAGCCAGAGTGATTCAATTAGTGTTCAGTTCTAAGTCTGAAGTTCCCTCAAGGTGCATAACTCCACGCTCACCACCCCTAAATAGCCAATCAAAACCCGTCCTGACTCTCGCCACCTCACTCACCCCTACTCTCCAACAGCTACTATAAAAGTTCCTACAGCATTTTTCCAGTCCACTTCGAAGATGACCAAGGCAGTAAATGATCGCAACGAGGAAGCACTACAGCCATGACTGGGGATAAGCCCCTGCCGGGGCTAGGTGCCCTAAGAAATCAACCACCGTAGTGAGTTAGTTAGTTGAGAGTTTGCTTTGAAATATAAAGCGTCTCGCTGGACTAGAGGATTTTGTATTAATGAGCTGTGTTTGCGTTTGCTGTTAACGTTGTGTTATTGAGCTCGCTGTGATTGACTGTTGCTGTGCTATACGATAGCTGTTTTGCGATTTGTTTTTATTGTGTGTAAGACTTCCATTTACGCTGTTAGTGACTGTTGATTGCTGGATTTTGTTTATCTGAAATTGTTACTCTATCAATTATCCTATACATAACTGTAAATAGCTGTTAATAAATTTGTTTGTGCTGTCCTCAAATAAATTCAATTCAATCCGAAGCCGCTAAGCTAAAAACATAACAATATGTTAAATCTGTGTGCCGATTTTTTTCTATTTAGCTTTCTTGGTTTTGTAGTTACCATGAAAACTAATATATGAACAGCCGGTCAGATATTCTTCCTCTGAAAGGAGTTTACTCACAGTTACCATGAAAACTTATATTTGAACAGCCGGTCAGA
>JAOUZG010019760.1:0-12155 GCA_026289955.1 Argiope argentata
AACATAAATGTTTCTTTTCTCCTTTTCTGCTTGAAAGGGAAGCGATCTGTGAATTACAAAGAAAATAAAATAAATAAACGGGTTATCTAGTTGCAAATATAAGCTATGAACTGAATAGAAACATCGAAACCGAGCATTTTTCTGCACAAAAAAAGATATTGCAAATACTATTTTTAGGAAATTTCTGATTTTTTGTTATATAACGAAAAAGGCCTAAGCCCTTGCAAAAATTTGTCAAGAACGATGAGCTCTAAATATATTAAAGATTATTAGGGTTACATCTTAGTTTTTTGAGCTGATTCTCTTCAGCAATTTTTGCATTAAAATTTTAATTCTTATTAGTAATGGGATATAATTCATAACTGTTGTGTTTAAAGAAACATTAAAATTTGATACAACAATGCCTTTCAAATGTAACTGGTGGATATGGCCCATCAATGACATATCATTGCCACTCAATTCACTTCAAAATGCAATGCTCAATTCGTATAATCAACTGATGCTATATCTAGAGAAGCTAAGAGATTAGTCATATGCGTTAATAAATATTTTAGCATTTTATTAATATATAAATCCAATGTAAAGAATCGCGATCCAATATAAAGAATAAAACAATAAAAACAATTACGACACTATTATGTCTCAAAAGTATTCAATTAAGAGCGAGAGCAGCTTTTGCTTGATGAAACGGAACTAATGAAAATTAGATAAAACTTCGTTAACGTTCATGGAAGTGTGGAACTGTCTACTGGAAAAATAACGAATCAATAGCAGCAAAAGGCACTAACTATACTAAATATATGTGAACGTATGCTTTGAGATAATACTAATAATTAGAAGCAGATAGTTTATTGTAGAGGTTGAAAACGTTAAAGATAAAGTCTTTCTAGGTTATGTATTTACTTCGAATACCATAATATGAGCTAACTCTTTGGAAATTTTTCATGCGCACTTAATTAACTTTAGAGTCTTAAACTGATGAATGGAAGAGTTGTCTTTTACACTGTAAGGATAGAATCAACTAACATTACATTCAAGTGTGTCAGTAAGTTTAACCGGATTTGTTATAGATTTACTTTAGAGAATTGGATATATAACATTTTATTAAAGATTAATTTCTAATATTATGAAAATTCCAAAATATTGTCATTTAGTTTTGCAAATATATCTCTTAATTTTTTACATATTTTTAAAATTATTTTTAACTATTATTTGCACCATTTCTTTTTCGTTATTGTAATGAAATTTCAACAATATAAATGTTTAATTAAATTTCGTATAATTAATGCGTTTGGAGGCTATTAAATATATGACGAAAATTTCAACTATCTATTTTTTCCTTTAATGTTGACTTTTTTGAAAAATTAAATATTAATAAAGTTTATTAGTTCTTAAATTAGAAACAATTACCATTACGATTGTATTTAGGAGATAAGAATGACGAAATTATTTTCATAATTGATTTCCAACACAACCTCTTTGTTCTTTGCTGTATACATTTTCAATATTTTTCGTTTCGTTTAATGTTGATATTATAAAAAAATGGAATTTTAATTAAGTGCATTATCTCTTATTTTTTTAATGATTACCGTTAGGATAGTATTTAGAAGATAAGAATGATGGAATTATTTCCATATTTGATTTTTTGCATAACCTCTTTGTTTTTTACACCACAAAATTTCAATATTTTTCGTTTTTCGTCATTTTTTTCGTTTTGTACATCATTTCTAAATTATAACTAATTTAATATTTTATTGAAAATAGAAATAAGTTCTGGAATATTAATGAATTAAGTAATACATTCTATGCATGTAGTTTAAAATATTTATGATAGTTTTGAATTTATTGCTATTCATTGATTTATTTTTGCATTCACATCCAACTCAACTGTGAAAAAACTAATGGGCGTAGAATAAAGAGGTGCAATGCAACCGAAAACAATATTCACGAGATTTCTTTGAAACTGATATGCCAAGCAAAACTTTAAATTTGATATGCCTTCAAATAAAATTTTAAAAAAAGGAAATTTCAAATAAAACATAGCGAAGAGGAATTTGTTGGCTTGTAGTACAATATTATTTCTAACGGACGTGCTTGCTAACTTTGTTGCTTAATAATAATTTCTATTAACAATAAAAATAGATGTGTGTATTTTCGTCGGTTGAGGCTCTATAGGTCAAATAGTTTGATCCAGTTCCATGTATCCTGGGACAGATAAGCCTTGGAGAAGGATAATGTACACTTTGGAAAATTTTCTAAGTGATAAACAGAATTGCAGTAAAAAGTAGAATAATAGTTAGTCATATTTCAAAATAAATTTCAAACGAATTCAAACGAATATATTTTAATTAATATCTATTATTATATGTATTTTTTAGTTAAGTTTCAAAAAAAAATGTTATATTTAAAAATACCTTTTATTACAGCATTCGTCAAAGAAAAATTCTCCAAAGAAATTTAGTGGAATCTTACATTATTTTTCGTTTCTTCACTTTAAAATCGCTGTTAGAAATTTGGCCAAATTCTATATTATTTGGCGATTTTTCGCTTGCGAAAGGTTAACAAAAAGTACCAATTGAAATTCAAAATGATTTCATATTTGTAATCATTATCCATTTGCTCAATTTTCTTTCCTTGTTGAAAGTTCAGGATGGATAATTTTGTTCATTATTTTTAAGTTAAAGCTAAAGTAAAGAGAAACTTAATTCAAAGAAAAACGTAAAATTAGAAAAAGGAATTACCTGCAAATTTATGTTTATAACTAGGAGGTATGTAAAGTTGAAATATAGTTA
Organism: Argiope argentata; assembly: GCA_026289955.1. Lineage (NCBI taxonomy): Eukaryota > Metazoa > Arthropoda > Arachnida > Araneae > Araneidae > Argiope > Argiope argentata. Next base: position 2,793 of record JAOUZG010019760.1, read on the forward strand.
AACAAAAAAGTATTAATGATGAACTTGTTAAAAGGACTATGATCCTCAAGTCAAACAAAACTATTTAAAAGAAGTTAAAAAAAGTAAATATTCAAGGAATTAGTTCATTGTCAAAAGCATATAAAGATAAATTTTTGAGTTGTTTAAAGTTGAGAACTGTTGAAGAATAGTAAACGAGCTGCATAATTATATTCAAAAAATATGATAACTGAGATCTAATTAGAATATCTGTGTAACATTTATTACAGGGACAAACTGGAATTTTGAATTCTAAATTAAAACTGTTTTTTGAAACAATATTTGGTTAAAATTATATTATGACTTGGAAAATTAGATTGTATATTACATAATGTGTGACCCCAAATACGTTTGTTGTGGGTATAAAAGAAATATAGATGTAAAATTTTTTTACAATAATTTGTTTTCTATGAGGTGTGAAGGGAAAGAATATTTTCCCTTAACATTTATCTATTTTCTTATCTATCTATTTTTATATCTATATATTTTATAAATCTAAATATATCTTTTTTTGCTTTTTATTTATAGCAAACATTATCTTCAATACAAATAAGCATGATAAGTCATCGAGCTAAAATTACTAAAATTGTAGAAAATTAAAAAAAATTATAACGAAAAATTAGCAAAGATTTTGAAGACGCTGATCTTATTCAATTTTTAATTGATATTTATTTTTTAGCGGTAAGTTTGCATAAGTAAGCTTAACGAATAGAGTTTTTTTTCGACATAAAACTCTTTATTAAAGCATAATTAGGCTTATTTGCAGAAGGAAATGACCTTTTGTGCCCTAATTTTATGTAAATTTCTTTCTTTTTTCTTTTTTGAAGATGTATTTTTTCATAAATGTTAATTTATAAGTAAAATCTTATTTTTATGGCAGATAAAAATTTGTATTCTTTTAGCTTTTAATGACTTAAATAAGCAAAAAATAAAATAAATAGTTTAAAAGTATGTTTGGTTAAACACTTTTACCTTTCTGTTTATATTAGACGACCTAATTCAGAAATTTTATTTTTCAAATGAATTCTTAGTATTCTCAGTAGGTTCTATTCTTATTGAAAGCTATTTTTTAGCACCAGTTTTTAGGAGAGGTTTTAGTAAAATGTTAGAATATTGGAATTTTATCATAGAAAAAATGACTTTTTATGTTATAATTTTATTTTTGAATAAGATCTGTCCCAGAAGATAAATTTGTTTCCAGAATATAATACAAGCTTTAAAACAAAATGCAATGAAATGGTGAAGTGTGCTCGGATAAATATATCTCTAGAGAATTTTTGGAAGCTCTAAAATGGTTGTTATTCAGCTTTTATCTTTTTTGCTTTTAAGAAAAATGAAATTCAATATATAATCTAACTGTCATCAACAAAATAAATTCTTGGCTTTCACACAAACATTCAATGTAGCTCATTGGTTTTGATGTTGAAATAAAAATTATTTAAAGATTGTAAAATTATTCTTATTTTACTATATACGGAGGGAATGATAAATTCGTAAACATATTTATGACGAGACACAGATCATAAACTAACGTTTGCGATTGGGTAAATAAGCTTACAACTGGATATATAGACTCCTAAATGCCTTTGATAGGATATACGAAAGCAAATACAAAAATGTGCTCTAAACAAAAATATTTTCACAGCAAAATTAATAAATAACATTCAAATAAATCTGTTTTCAAAATATATATTTACTCATAAACAAGTGGACATTTTCCCCACTTACTTCACATCTGCTTCGCATAAATTATTTACTTATGACTTATATAGTACAGCTAAAATATTTTTTAGTAGTTGATAGTATAAAAATGACTACAACCGATAAAAAATAATTCGGTCTTAAAGAATAGAACTTTTTATCATAAGAGGATTGAAATGTTTTAAAGAGGTAATATTTGATGAGTAATTTTGAATATCTCTAATATTATAAATAAAAGAAATTCAATTATAAGTTTTATTAATTAATTTTTAAACGTAAATTCACGTGGATTTTATTGAGTAACTTTTTAATAATATACCATTTAAAACTGAATTGGGAAATGTAAATTGTTCATTTTTGCTTAATATTTTGAGATAGGGAGAAGAAATCGGCTGCTAATTCTCCCACATAAATATTCTAAAAAAACCCACATAAATATTCTACTTTATCTTACTACATTTAAAATCCATATTTTGAGTAGTAGAATTATAGGATTTCCATGCTGTTTGCTCCCAAGTGTGCTGACCTTTACACAATAGATTTTTATGGGTATATACATAAGCTCAATATTCAACTCTGCCTGCTTGCATGCCTCAGAGGACGAAGCTATATGGAACAGACTGTTGCTTTTTATTGATTTTATACACCGCTGCTCTTACCCGGACCTCTTTCCTGAAGCAACAGCATCGACAGAGCCAATCTGCGAACGTGGTTTCGTCTTCTTCTTTTCTCTGAAAAAAAAATGGTTTTTGGCATTTAACTATGACTATAAATACTTTAAAAGTGTATCCTCTCACCTAAGGGAAATGAAAAATCAGAAAGGAAAATCTTTGGTTTTTAGTAGAACTATAGATTTTTTTAGCATTGTAGATATAAATGTATTCTATTCCTATGACCTACTATTTTTTCTGCTATGTGCGGTGAAATGAACAGGGCAATGACTATGCCTAATAGTAAATGTGTAGTTAATAAATATTTTGGGAATATGCTTGAAATATTTAAATTTATAATTTCCTGTTTTCTTTAGAAATATGGCCATATAAGTTTTACAGAAGTTTTATTAATGATGTCAAACGTTTTTGATTTGCAGGTACGGTTAAACCATATAAGAACTGAAGTGAAAAAATGTAAAATCATATTCAAGTATTTTTTTTTTCCTTAGTCTTAATAGAGATTTAATAAAGTTACAACAGCGTATCCTATATGAATTGTATTGTATCATAAACACGAAATTTTGTATTTTGTAGATATTTATACTTTTTTTCTGCTATTATATAAAACAAAGGATTGAATTAAAAATATTCTACTAAAAATCACGAATTTAATACATTTAAACAAAGTCACTTATGCCTGTTATTAATTATTCCAAAGGAAATATATATATTAATAAATTAAATGCAAAAGAAAAAAACATTTCCACATATGAAATTTAATTTAAAATTTAAACATTCCTATGATGTTGAACTTATTATATTTAAAAGATATATTGGTTTAATAAAAAAAATACTGCAATAAATTTCTGTATCCATGATGTCATTATAATTTTTTAACTATAAAGTATCTAATTATACAAATTCGAAAAATGAATATCCCCATGCTTAAAAAAAAATTCCGAATATGTTATATTCCTATCGAAATTCGGCACTTAAAAATATATTGCTGAAGAATCGGTTTCGAGACCAAAATACATAAAATACTTAATTGATTATTTAAGTTAAAATTAATCCTGATTAACAAGCTGGTTGCCAAATGTGACTAGTGGTTAGTAAAATTTGCAAAAATTATCTTGTGGGTCAACATGATAAAACCATAGTCGTACAATGGTTATAATATTTAAGGACTATTAATTTCCTTATTATTTTTACTTATAATAAAATAAATTTAAATAATTTTAAATATCAAATTTCTAGTGAAGAAACATAAAATAAATCTTATACATGTATATTAAGAAGATAAATATCAATCTAATTTTATAAAAGTATTAATTAAAAATTAAAATCTTCAAATTGAAAGGCTAAAAATATTCTTTCCATTTAAATTATTGTTATTAAAATTTTAAATATTTTTAAATAAACGAATTAAACAAAAATTACAAAAATTTAAATGAATCCTATTTAATGTGTCTTTTACTAATTGTGAATTTTTCTAAATGAATTTACTTTCTTCGTGAACAGGAAGTAAAGATGTTGCTAAACTGGCAGTTTTAACATGTGAAGCTAACTTCAGAAAATCCATTTTCATAATTCAGAATTGAATATGAATTTTATAAAGAAGTGTCAATTAATTCTTCGACGATATTAAGTGTCAATTAATAAGGAACATGAACGATAGATTTCCTTGGAATTGTATTCCATAAACTTTTTTTTAAAAAAAATATTTTTTAAATTTAAAACTAATACTTTAAATTAAGCCCTATTGAGTATATTTAATTTTAAAAGAAAAAAAGTGCAGTTTTCCAATAATTTTCATGGCTCCAATATCAAAAGTTAATTTTAAGCAAAATTTTAAATTTGATGATCATTTTTCTTGTGAATTTTGAGTTGGTAATCATTAATAAAGTTACCCGAATTCTACCATTTTAATTACATTTTTAAAGCTTCATCAGAGGATTTAATAATTAATTCCTGATGCCACATCATAGTTGTCTGGTAGTCCTCGTTTAAAGAATTAGTTTTACTTAAATCGTGCCATAACTATCACATTTATTTGATTGGATAAGGCCACCAATCTCACTATGAAAAATATCCATGTTATTTGAAATAGTTGTCATTTTATTAGATTTTCATTAAATTAGGGGATATATCTAGACCTATTTAGCTTCGAAAGCTAGTTAAAGTATCTTGAAATACCTTTCTTTTCATGCTACATATATTGGGATCCATGCATTTGAGTGTCATGGTATACTAAATAAATTTCTTATAGTTTCATGCCCTGATCTCTTAAATTTTTGGTTGAACCATAAAATAATACTGTTTTATGATTTTTAAAAATAATCATGCTATATCTGCTGTAATTATTGTTATAAATATCCAATGTAATGTAAATTAGCCTCTATATATGACGCTTGCTCATACTGTTAGGCCTATCAATATATCGTTTTGAAGGTACAGTATTTTCTAATTGATAAAGAGGATTTAATTTTGAATAAGAATAACTAAAGAGGATTTTATTTTGAATAAGAATAATTAAAGATGATTTTATTTTGCATCAGAATAAATAAAGATTATTTTATTTCGAATCAGAATAAATAAAGATTATTTTATTCCGAATCAGAATAAATAAAGATTATTTTATTTTGCATCAGAATAAATAAACAGGGTTTTTTTAAAATTAGCCATTATTTTTTTATATTTTATTATTTTATGAATATTACAATCTCTGACCCCAAATATGTATATACAGTGTAAAATTTTCGTGTAAATTATGGGAATGGCAAATATTCTAATCATCACGATTATGAAACTCTACTTTGAAAACAAAGCCACTTAACTTTGATGCTTCAAATAATTAATTGTAAATGCTAATATCAACATCATATTTAACACTGCAAATCTCATAATTTTCTAATGCATTTTTCACAATAACATAAATGTTTCTTTTCTCCTTTTCTGCTTGAAAGGGAAGCGATCTGTGAATTACAAAGAAAATAAAATAAATAAACGGGTTATCTAGTTGCAAATATAAGCTATGAACTGAATAGAAACATCGAAACCGAGCATTTTTCTGCACAAAAAAAGATATTGCAAATACTATTTTTAGGAAATTTCTGATTTTTTGTTATATAACGAAAAAGGCCTAAGCCCTTGCAAAAATTTGTCAAGAACGATGAGCTCTAAATATATTAAAGATTATTAGGGTTACATCTTAGTTTTTTGAGCTGATTCTCTTCAGCAATTTTTGCATTAAAATTTTAATTCTTATTAGTAATGGGATATAATTCATAACTGTTGTGTTTAAAGAAACATTAAAATTTGATACAACAATGCCTTTCAAATGTAACTGGTGGATATGGCCCATCAATGACATATCATTGCCACTCAATTCACTTCAAAATGCAATGCTCAATTCGTATAATCAACTGATGCTATATCTAGAGAAGCTAAGAGATTAGTCATATGCGTTAATAAATATTTTAGCATTTTATTAATATATAAATCCAATGTAAAGAATCGCGATCCAATATAAAGAATAAAACAATAAAAACAATTACGACACTATTATGTCTCAAAAGTATTCAATTAAGAGCGAGAGCAGCTTTTGCTTGATGAAACGGAACTAATGAAAATTAGATAAAACTTCGTTAACGTTCATGGAAGTGTGGAACTGTCTACTGGAAAAATAACGAATCAATAGCAGCAAAAGGCACTAACTATACTAAATATATGTGAACGTATGCTTTGAGATAATACTAATAATTAGAAGCAGATAGTTTATTGTAGAGGTTGAAAACGTTAAAGATAAAGTCTTTCTAGGTTATGTATTTACTTCGAATACCATAATATGAGCTAACTCTTTGGAAATTTTTCATGCGCACTTAATTAACTTTAGAGTCTTAAACTGATGAATGGAAGAGTTGTCTTTTACACTGTAAGGATAGAATCAACTAACATTACATTCAAGTGTGTCAGTAAGTTTAACCGGATTTGTTATAGATTTACTTTAGAGAATTGGATATATAACATTTTATTAAAGATTAATTTCTAATATTATGAAAATTCCAAAATATTGTCATTTAGTTTTGCAAATATATCTCTTAATTTTTTACATATTTTTAAAATTATTTTTAACTATTATTTGCACCATTTCTTTTTCGTTATTGTAATGAAATTTCAACAATATAAATGTTTAATTAAATTTCGTATAATTAATGCGTTTGGAGGCTATTAAATATATGACGAAAATTTCAACTATCTATTTTTTCCTTTAATGTTGACTTTTTTGAAAAATTAAATATTAATAAAGTTTATTAGTTCTTAAATTAGAAACAATTACCATTACGATTGTATTTAGGAGATAAGAATGACGAAATTATTTTCATAATTGATTTCCAACACAACCTCTTTGTTCTTTGCTGTATACATTTTCAATATTTTTCGTTTCGTTTAATGTTGATATTATAAAAAAATGGAATTTTAATTAAGTGCATTATCTCTTATTTTTTTAATGATTACCGTTAGGATAGTATTTAGAAGATAAGAATGATGGAATTATTTCCATATTTGATTTTTTGCATAACCTCTTTGTTTTTTACACCACAAAATTTCAATATTTTTCGTTTTTCGTCATTTTTTTCGTTTTGTACATCATTTCTAAATTATAACTAATTTAATATTTTATTGAAAATAGAAATAAGTTCTGGAATATTAATGAATTAAGTAATACATTCTATGCATGTAGTTTAAAATATTTATGATAGTTTTGAATTTATTGCTATTCATTGATTTATTTTTGCATTCACATCCAACTCAACTGTGAAAAAACTAATGGGCGTAGAATAAAGAGGTGCAATGCAACCGAAAACAATATTCACGAGATTTCTTTGAAACTGATATGCCAAGCAAAACTTTAAATTTGATATGCCTTCAAATAAAATTTTAAAAAAAGGAAATTTCAAATAAAACATAGCGAAGAGGAATTTGTTGGCTTGTAGTACAATATTATTTCTAACGGACGTGCTTGCTAACTTTGTTGCTTAATAATAATTTCTATTAACAATAAAAATAGATGTGTGTATTTTCGTCGGTTGAGGCTCTATAGGTCAAATAGTTTGATCCAGTTCCATGTATCCTGGGACAGATAAGCCTTGGAGAAGGATAATGTACACTTTGGAAAATTTTCTAAGTGATAAACAGAATTGCAGTAAAAAGTAGAATAATAGTTAGTCATATTTCAAAATAAATTTCAAACGAATTCAAACGAATATATTTTAATTAATATCTATTATTATATGTATTTTTTAGTTAAGTTTCAAAAAAAAATGTTATATTTAAAAATACCTTTTATTACAGCATTCGTCAAAGAAAAATTCTCCAAAGAAATTTAGTGGAATCTTACATTATTTTTCGTTTCTTCACTTTAAAATCGCTGTTAGAAATTTGGCCAAATTCTATATTATTTGGCGATTTTTCGCTTGCGAAAGGTTAACAAAAAGTACCAATTGAAATTCAAAATGATTTCATATTTGTAATCATTATCCATTTGCTCAATTTTCTTTCCTTGTTGAAAGTTCAGGATGGATAATTTTGTTCATTATTTTTAAGTTAAAGCTAAAGTAAAGAGAAACTTAATTCAAAGAAAAACGTAAAATTAGAAAAAGGAATTACCTGCAAATTTATGTTTATAACTAGGAGGTATGTAAAGTTGAAATATAGTTAAACAAAAAAGTATTAATGATGAACTTGTTAAAAGGACTATGATCCTCAAGTCAAACAAAACTATTTAAAAGAAGTTAAAAAAAGTAAATATTCAAGGAATTAGTTCATTGTCAAAAGCATATAAAGATAAATTTTTGAGTTGTTTAAAGTTGAGAACTGTTGAAGAATAGTAAACGAGCTGCATAATTATATTCAAAAAATATGATAACTGAGATCTAATTAGAATATCTGTGTAACATTTATTACAGGGACAAACTGGAATTTTGAATTCTAAATTAAAACTGTTTTTTGAAACAATATTTGGTTAAAATTATATTATGACTTGGAAAATTAGATTGTATATTACATAATGTGTGACCCCAAATACGTTTGTTGTGGGTATAAAAGAAATATAGATGTAAAATTTTTTTACAATAATTTGTTTTCTATGAGGTGTGAAGGGAAAGAATATTTTCCCTTAACATTTATCTATTTTCTTATCTATCTATTTTTATATCTATATATTTTATAAATCTAAATATATCTTTTTTTGCTTTTTATTTATAGCAAACATTATCTTCAATACAAATAAGCATGATAAGTCATCGAGCTAAAATTACTAAAATTGTAGAAAATTAAAAAAAATTATAACGAAAAATTAGCAAAGATTTTGAAGACGCTGATCTTATTCAATTTTTAATTGATATTTATTTTTTAGCGGTAAGTTTGCATAAGTAAGCTTAACGAATAGAGTTTTTTTTCGACATAAAACTCTTTATTAAAGCATAATTAGGCTTATTTGCAGAAGGAAATGACCTTTTGTGCCCTAATTTTATGTAAATTTCTTTCTTTTTTCTTTTTTGAAGATGTATTTTTTCATAAATGTTAATTTATAAGTAAAATCTTATTTTTATGGCAGATAAAAATTTGTATTCTTTTAGCTTTTAATGACTTAAATAAGCAAAAAATAAAATAAATAGTTTAAAAGTATGTTTGGTTAAACACTTTTACCTTTCTGTTTATATTAGACGACCTAATTCAGAAATTTTATTTTTCAAATGAATTCTTAGTATTCTCAGTAGGTTCTATTCTTATTGAAAGCTATTTTTTAGCACCAGTTTTTAGGAGAGGTTTTAGTAAAATGTTAGAATATTGGAATTTTATCATAGAAAAAATGACTTTTTATGTTATAATTTTATTTTTGAATAAGATCTGTCCCAGAAGATAAATTTGTTTCCAGAATATAATACAAGCTTTAAAACAAAATGCAATGAAATGGTGAAGTGTGCTC
>JAOUZG010019770.1:0-10856 GCA_026289955.1 Argiope argentata
TAATAATAAATAATACTATAAATGAATTATATGATTATCAAAATTTGGTTGGTTTAAAAATATTTTGGTGAAAAACCTGATATGAGACACAGCTACATAAAATATTAGCGAGCATTAATACTGGCAAACCGACTGGTCGCCGAGGGCGGCTAGTAGCTCATAAAATCGACCTTCTTAGTAAAATACAAAAAAAATGTGTAAAAAAATAACTACAAAATAACTTTATAAAATATAATTTTTTAAAAATGCTTTACAGCTGGATAATATATATATAAAAAAATAGTTTCGAGTCTCAAGTACTGGAATTCTAAGCCTAAAATTGTCTTTAATCCATTTTCGGAACGGAATCTGAAATCCTATTCCCCATCCCATGCTGCATCTGCTTCAAATCATTTCCAAATGGAGCCGTCAATGGTCCCAGAAATTTCCGTTCACGGATTTCAGCCGTTAATTTCGTATTTATTCGGCGGGGCAGTTTCCATTGAAATTCATTACGACTCCGGGCATTGACGGGGTTTGACGAACTTACCCGATCCGTAATTGAATGCTATCCGAGCGGCTCAATTCAAATAGGCCGATTTCCTTTGCCAATCAGAGCGGAATATTTATTCGGGAAGTTGGCGCCTTTCTGCGTGCCAAGGCGATTTACTCCTCTTTTTGTTCAGCAAATGGAGGGTTGAAGGGAGTCTTTGATTAACTGAAAGGGGAGTGCATGAAATATGCTAACTCTTATCTGTTGGTTCTATGGAAATGCGGTTGGTTTGGGTTGATTCTATTCGGTTTAATTGTGCGAAAAATTAAATGTGGCAATGCTGAGTCGAATTTCGAAGAAAAAATTTAAATGTTCTGTAATTTGCTTAGATTGCAGCAAATAGGATTCTGTAACCCTGATCTGAGAAGAAAAATAATTCACATTTCGATTTGGCGGTTAAAAAATATTCTACTTGATAGAAATAAATTAATGAGTTGAAAATTAAACATCAAGATTAAAATGGAATCTGCTATGCATATTTCATTGTATCAGAACATCATTTCTTGAACGGCCAAACACCACGCGCTCGGGCAAGTTAAATTATATTTTTATCCATTTTAATCGTTTCATTGAATGAGTCCCTTTAGTATCGCAAACGATCCAAAAAAAACTTTGTCTCGCATTGATTGTTTTAAAAATATCACATTTTCTATTTATTTCATTTCATATAATCGCTTGCTCGAAATGGAATTTTTCTAGCTTTTCATTTATTATAGTAATTTTCTTATTTTTTTAAATCAGAGCTTTTATAAATGTGTTGGCAACGCACTATTAAAAGCTGATTTTTTGCAGATAATAAAATTTCAGTTTTTCGCCTACGGGTTTTTGTAGAAGCCACAAAATCTCATTCCTAAAACAATATCATGTTCCGACATGATAATAATCCTTTTTTGTGTGTAAGCATAATATTTTCCGATTATCGTGTGAAGATTATTTTATAAATATTATCTGTCACTATTAGGACAACAGCAGCCTGGTTTTCTCATTTATTAACTTTCTTGAATAAGTCACTTTAGTATTGCAAACGATCCAAAAAAACTTTGTCTCGCATTCATTGTTTAATAAAATGTCGCATTTCCTATTTATTTCATTTCGTATAATCGCGTGCTCAAAATGGCATTTTTCTAGGTTTTATTTGCCGTAGTCATTAATTAATTTTTTTATATATATTCAGAGCTTTGTAAATGCGATGGCAATGCGTTATTAAAAGTTAATTTTTGAGATTCTCATGAAGATAATATTTTTTTTTTTCGTCTACGAATTAAAATTTTTATTTTTCTCCAACGGGTTTTTGTTTACCCCACAAACCTCATCCTAAAAACAACATCATGTTCTGACGCGATAATAAAATTTATGGTGATACTGTCTTTCTGTTATTTTTTTAAATACTTGGCCAGTTTAGCACCTTTTTTTTATCCTTTTACCCGCTTCAGCATATAAGAATGAAATGGAATATTGTAAAGAGTGAAGCAGCAAACCCTCGAAGGTTACAGCAATCTGGGCAAGCTTGAACTCCTTTTCCTCATTTTTACCGAGTATTGGCTTTATATGGCGAATTTTGCGAAATTATAATACTTAACGTAGGTATATAACATGTCCAAAATTGCAAATCACAACTTATTATCGCAGCCTTTCTGTAAAAATGTACAAATAAATATTTTATCATGTCAGAACATGATGTTATTTTTGATATGAGGTTTGTGGCGTCAACAAAATTCCACAGGCGAAAAATAAAAATTTTATTATCTGCACGAGCGTCTCGAAAAATCAGTTTTCAATAACGCGTTGCCATTGCCTTTACAAAAGCTCCGATTAAAAAAAATAAGTTAATGACTACAACAAATAAAACCTAGAAAAATGTCATTATGGGCGCATGATTATATGAAATGAAATAAATAGGAAACGGGATATTTTTTTAAAACAATCAATGCTAGACAAAGTTTTTTGGATCGTTTTCAATACCAAAGTGACTCATTCGATGAAACAATTAAAAGGAATAAAAGTATAATTTAACTTGCACGAGCACGTGGTGCTTGGCCGTTGAAGAAATGATGTCTTGACATGATACATTGAAATATGCAGAGCAGATTTCATTTTAATCCTTTTTTTTAAAAAGTTTTTAATCCTCTAAAGTACAGAAATAAAAAGTGAAATTTTAAGTTTAAGGGGTAATGTCAAATCATAAAAAAAAAACACTGCATACTAAGTGATGCAGCGAAATAAAATGGTGAACATTTAAATGCTAAATATCCCTATTCTGCGATATTATTGGAACGTACCGCGATAATTATGAAGTTTATACAGATAAGTAATTAAAAAGTGAATTAACTTGAAGAAAATACATAATAAGTATACCAGAATATGATTATGCCTTAGTATAAATTAGAGAATTATTTTTCCTGTCAACAGATTAGATTTATTACTAATTATTTCAAACTGAAGGCTTCATAAAAAATAATTTAAATGCAATATTCCATGGAACAGAATATGCTTGAATGAAAAATAATATTTGAGGTAATTGTTAATAGGCAGTAAACTAAATTCTGAAATTATTCAACTAATTCCGTTCAATCGATTTTTCGTATAACTTGGTCTTATACTAGGTTTTTCAGCAAAATATTTTTAAGCTACAAATTTCAATAATTATATAATTCACTTGAAGGATTGCTAATTATACCAAACTGGTGGCTTCATGAATATAATAATTTAAATGCGATATTTCATGAAACAGAATATATTTGAATTGAAAAATGGTATTTTGAAGTAATTGGGAGCTGGCAGTAAAATAAACTATGAAGCTATTAAACATCTGTTTCTGATCAATTCAAACAATTATGTTCAGATCAAATGTTATGATCAGAAGCCCAAACAATCGTTCCCAATTACTCCTCAGTCTTTGGGATATTTGGAGACATATGAGGGTAATTGAGAGAATTGATTTAACTTAAACGAGTTACTTAATAAATCACTTTGGATTATATGCATAATAAGCTAGCTAGAAATGTGTTGCTAAGCGCAAAACTCCAAAACGGGTTGACCAATTCGGGTAATTTTTTTTAATATCTTCGTTTCGACACAAAAAAGGTTCTTATAGAGAGAAAAAAAAACGGGAAATTTGCTAGGAAAATGGTAAAAACGACACTTTTGATACTTTCGGGTTAAAAATCTTCATTTCCCCAACGCCAAATGAATAAGACCAGTTTGTTTGTTTGTTTTTCTCCTCGCTAATAAGGTTAGCTTCAAATGATTTTAAACGATTCTGTTTATTTTTAGAATGTTTGGTGCATTTAAAACTAAACATTGTTGATTCATAGATTTTTCGGATTTATTTTTAAGTATTTTTGAATTAAAATAAAACAGAATAAAGAAAATTAAACATTTCTAATCTGTATTGCGTTGCCCCAATTGGCGTTGAAATTTCATGTCTGGGGAATGTATTGTAACTGTTGACAAATGTTTTTTTTTTCATTTTAATTAAAAATTTAAAAAAATATGCGTACATTACTGCTGTAACTATTCCAATCTCGGTCAATAAATAAAATAGAACTTCACTTGATTTTAAAGAAATGTGGACTGTAACTGCGATTTTGCTTTATTTCAGATACACACTGTAAATAAATTGTTTTGGGGTAGTTTATGTTATACTACTATTTGCGTATTAACAAACTTATAATATTCTGATAACGTTTAAGGAATTGTTACATATTAGAACATTCGATATTGCTTTGAATTTGGACGTTAGGTATTTATTTAATTCGCATTAGAGAATGTTCAAACATTCTCATAATATTTTGCCCTTTTCTATAAGATCATTTTAAATATCTTACTAATAACATGTGCCAAACTTTTAAACCCTATGATCGCACCTACATTTTAGTTTAAAAGTTTCCTTGGGAACATCACAAATTCAATCTAGCCACGATCGGGTAAGTGATAAATTTAATTCCGGGACTCAAAGCAGATATCTGAGATGAAAGGATTGCTCAACTACGAAATTCCCCTCCCCCCTCCAAAAGTGTTGTCAGCAGAAATTTTAGAAATCTGCTGGCAAAAGCGATGACTAGCCACTTTGTAAAGGCTTTTCCAAAGTGACCTAGGTTTAATGTAACCCAGGTTAAAAGCGTTTATGAGTTATTATTGTGAGATACGGATTTAACAGCTATTTTGTTAAGTCATAGCAATAACTCTCCACCTATTAATTTAAAATGTAAGCTAATAAATAAACAAGAAGTTTGGTAAATATCGGTCTAAAGAACTTTGTTTTGGAAATCAATATTTTAACAAATTTCTGGAAAGTTTATATTATTTTTAAGATGATAAAAAAAGATTTACTTTTCTACTTATTTGAAATAGATTTTATTATTTATATCTGTCATTAATCAGGATATTATTCTCATGAATAATATATTGAAGGTAAAAACTGCTTTTGAATAAGAATTATAATATGTATAATTTTACAAACGTAAGCATTTCTTGTTAGCACCAGTGTATTAGTTCAAACAGTTGATTTTAAAAAAAAACAATAATTGATTTTCTTCATAAGTTTTTTTTAAAAAAATACTTCAAATATTGTTCACAAATATAGAACTCAAGAAAAGTTTCAATTTGCGTTTTGAAATAAATTATTAAATAAACAACTAATTTCTGAAAGGAAAAATGAAATCTGCTATGCATATTTCAATGTATCATGTCAGAACATCATTTCTTGAACGGCCAAGCACCACGTGCTCGTGCGAGTTAAATTATATTTTTGTTCATTTTATTCTTTTCATTGAATGAGTCACTTTAGTATTGCGAACGATCATAAAAAAATTTTTTGTCTCGCATTGATTGTTTAAAAAAATATCGCATTTCCCATTTATTTCATTCCATATAAGCACGTGCTCGAAATGACATTTTTCTAGATTTTATTTGCTGTAGTAATTAACTTTTTTAAAATCAGAGCTTTTGTAAATGGGATGGCAATGCGTTATTAAAAGATGATTTTTTAAATGCTCGCGCAGATAATAAAATTTTTATTTTTCGTTTACAAATACTTTTACAGATTTTCGTTGACACCACAAATCTCATTCCCAAATCAACATCCTTTTCTGACATAATAATAGAGAACAAAAAAAATTAGAAATTTCTAATCTGTATTACATTACCTCAACTGATGTAGAAAATTCACGCATTTTGCGTTGCCAGAATTGGCTTTGAATCCTCAATTGGCGTTGAAAAATCAACCCTAGTATAATTTTTTGATAAATTATTTATAGTAATTGTAATTGTCAAGCCGGGGATAGTCTGGTTGGTATGGCGTTGCATTCGCATCCCTCGGGCTGCGAGTTCGGACACCATATATAAAAGGGAGAATGGAAATTGCCAGGGAATTCGCTTTCTATTTTGCCACTTAATATTATAATTATGTCATATTTATATAAATATTTATATTAACTGCAATTATTTAATAAAAGTAACTAAAATAAAAAATTTCTTTGTTAACCTAAGTTGGAAATGATTTTAGAAAATTGTTTTTTATATTACTTGTTCTTATTTGACGTAAATCTTATATTAATAGAATTATTAGTAATTTTATAGCCGATATTTTTGTTTTTCCCGCATGACATTATGATTATATAGAGATCCAGTCAAGAATTACGTGACTGGAAAAGAATGTAAAAGAAAAAATTTTATTTCTGGATGGAGAAAAGGTAGAATTCAAAAGAACTTTAAAAGTGTTTGTGACATTTTAAAACCATTTCATAACTAGACTAACATTAATAAAATATTTTACAGTTACTTTTAACTATTTTTCCCTCAAACTAGTTCATCTATTTTATTTATTACTATTATAATAAATAAGATTGCGTTACAAAAGTTAAGAAGGAAAATGTTTCAAATAATAAATTTTTTAAATCCTTTTTAAGGAATTATGTATTGATAAATAAAAGATAGGTTAATGCAAGATATATGATTCAAATACATCACAAAGGAAGAATAAGAAATCGATTACATGGATGTAGATAATATGAAACATTTAAATCGGATTTTCAAAGTTAACTATTATTGATTATCATCCAAATATTTATGTCAGGCAAAATAAAAAGTACCCAATTTCTTTTCGGTTTAAAAATTATATTTCATGAATACATAATATTAATAACATTACATAGCATTTCTCTTTCTCAATCAACAGTCATGTTTTTTTCTTTAGAATATAAAAATAAATTTTCCTAATATCTCTGTCAAACAAAATTGAAATGCATCGAAAAAACAGACCATTAAACTACCCTAATGCTTAGACATTATTGATTGTTTGATTTTTAAATCAGGCAATGGTATAGATGATCTCAAAGAGAAAAAAAAAGAAATTGCATATTTTAGGAGAAGACAGTCAGTCATTCGAAAAACCTCGACTAATATATCGATGATAAATATTTATCGATGGTAAACAACAATTGAGCTTTCACTGATCATTAATTTTGCATTTCTGGGGAGAATAAATAACCAAAATAGGATTTAATATCTGTAAGTGATTTTTTTTTTATGTTTATCGTTGAAATATGTTTTTTGTTTTATTTCTAGAAGTAAATCAATAAAAGTTGTATCTGTAATGGGATTGGGAAATTTCGCTGTTCTCGTAATTTTTTATGTCTTTTTGTTTTACATCTCTTCTGCGTTTGTGTGAAAGCTGAAATTTGAAAAGATTGCTAAAAACAACTGGCTCCGCAAAGTAGATACTTTTTTTACTTCTTCACTTAATGAAATGTATAAAGAGAAAATATTGCAAAATTGAAAGAAAAAAAATCGATCTCTATATTTTGAAAATTTTCCTTGAGTTCGAAAAATACTGCTACGTTTTTAGCGTAGCGGGTTCGGATTGAATGGACTTTACTTGAGGACAACACAAACAAATTTATTTACAGGTATTTACAGGATGACGCGATAAAGTAAAACTTCTGATTTAAAAACACAATCCAGCAGTCAACAGTCACTCACAGCGTAAATACAAGCCTCACACACGATAAAAACAGACTGGAAAACAGATATCGTATAGCACAGCAAACAGTAAATCACAGCGAGCTCAATAACACAACGCCAACAGCAAACGTCAACACATCTCACTAATAACAAGCAAGAAAAGTAATCTTCTAGTCTAGCGAAAACACTTCCTTTCTGCGAGGAACTGCCGTTTGCGGCAGCCCGTCCCTTATATAGCCGAGCGAGGGAGACGCGAAGTTTCGGAAATCTCCGCGAGCGATCCAGCGGCTACCAGACTATTCCTTTCGCCAAACCAACCCGGCTGGCGCCAAGCTCCTCGACGCCGTAGCTAATCGCTTCCCCTTCTTCGATTTCAGCGGCGTTCGCCCGCTTGTAAAAATACATTTGTGGAATTATGTCTCTGTGTCTGAACAAAAAACTCGAAAATATTTTAAGCTAGAAGCATGAGAATTGGTTTATGGTCTGTTACACCGCGTGGTCCAATCATAGAAAGTCTATCAATTCGGTTGTTCGAATTTAATTCGAATATGAAGCTAGATGAATGAAATTTGTTGTTTATATATAGTTTTCTTTAATGTAGATCCGTGTCGCATTTAGAGCCAAATTCGTCAAGAAGTTGATTTTTATCAACCTCTACTTTTGCAAACGTACAGAAGGGGATAACATAAAAACATAAATATCTTATATAAATAAAATTTCTTGTATTTCCTAATGACTGTAATTGGGGTCTTGGTGGCCTGGTTTTAAGATCTCGGCTCGTGAGTCGAAGGGTTTCAGGTTCGAGATCCGATTTCAACCAATGAAACGTCGTGTCAGGGGGGTCTGTTGCACTTTCAATCCGCCAGGGCAAAACGTCTTCCCACTGGTGTGGCGTGATTTGGTCAGAGGGGTTCCAGCTCAGGTATCGTCCTCGTCATCTGACCGTGGTTCAAAATAACGATATCAGTACCTAAAACAGCCATAGTGTTTCTTTAAAACATGACGTTAATATAACTATTCTTATGACTACATATATAGTTTAGTCCCAAAATTTGTTTTTAATCAGACCGAAAAAGGAGCCTTCAGAATACATATTCAATTTCTATCTACTTGTATAATAACCACGAGTCAGCTATTAATCACCAAAAGTCACAAGTTTGATTCAATAAAAACAAGTTCTCACCAAAAAATAGATATTTTGTTATCGTTGTTCACCAATGACTAGCAGTTAATACACTATTGCCTTCGTTTCTTAACTGCACTATGTCATTCACAACTGACATGCATGAAAATAAAATAAAAATTGAATATTCGCGGAGGTTATGGCTTTGCGAAATCTGCATTTTTTAAGCTGTAGGGAGGTTATAACATCTTTACTAGAGAATATGCAAATAAGTTCTGAGGAGACCATCTTCACTGGTTTCTCAAAGATAAAGCTTCGTTTAATTGATAACTTCCTTTCGAACAATTTAACAAAAAGCATTTACGATCAAAGACTGAGCTCAAAGTAAAATTTTATTTCTAACAACAAATGTGTAATAATCTTTTAAATATTTTGTTGTTTTAAGATTATGAATCGGATACATTGTTTCAAATTTCACTTTAATGCCACCAACACCCGAAGGAAAAATTTTGTTGCAAGCGAGCGAGCGCCATACTTGGCAACGTTTAGAGAAGAGCTTCGCTCTAGCCAGGTTGGTTTGACGATAGGAATAGTCTAGTAGCCGCTAGATTGCTCGCGGTATTTTGAGAAGTTTCGCAAGCTTTTGGGCGCGCGCTTGGCTATATAAGGGACGGGTGGCCGGAGTGAGTGGTCGCATTCTGTCAACCGCTACGCGTACTCTCACTTCACCAAGCCTGGAGGTAGCTCGGCAACAGGCAGGAACTCCATTAACCATTCTCTGAGTCAGTTAGTTAGTTGAGAGTTTTCTCCCAGAAGAGAAGCGTCTCGCTGGACTAGCGGATTACTGTTCTTGCTTATTAGTGAGCTGTGTTTACGTTTGCTGCTAACGTTGTATTAGTGAGCTCGCTGTGATTTACTGTTTGCTGTGTTATACGATAGCTGTTATGCAGTCTGTTTTTATTGTGCGTAAGGCTTGCATTAAAGCTGTAAGTGACTGTTGACTGTTGGATTGTTTATTTTATCTGAAGTTTTCCTTTATCAAGTCATTCTGTAAATAGCTGCAAATAAATTTGTTTGTGCTGTCCTCAAATAAAGTCCATTCAATCCGAACCCGCTACGCTAAAAATGTAACAATATTCAAGATTAAATATAAGTTGTAGCAATGAAAATAATTTGAGTCTTATGACAGCTATGAAATTTTTTGCTGTAAAATATGCTTCAAATATTTTTATAGTCAATTAAAATTGGAGACAAAATTGTGTGAACAACTAAATTGGTGTCATTAAAAGTGTGATTTTGAAAATTTTCACTTAAAATAAGGAAAATTTCTGTTCTACAATATTTTTTTAGAAGTTTTCAGAGAAAAATGCCATAATTTGAAATAATATGTTTACATTTAATATTGTAACTTAAGTTCAAAAATAATAAATCAAAAATGCATATTGCTGACGTAATGGCACAATTGTAACGCGTCTTCCCTGTGATCTGCGCGTCCTGGGTTTGAGTCCCGGTTAGGGCATGGTTGCTCTTTATCTGTTCTATCTGTGTTTGAATGGGCCCCTCGGTAAAAAGGGGCAGGTACGTGAATGTGTTGCGTTAGTAGCGTGTATGCGATGTCTTATGTATTGTGTTTTCTACTTTTGTAAGCCCTGCGGGAAACGCAAGGGTGCACGAGGATTTCTAAATGTTCAATTAAAAAATTACCTTCCTTCAAAGTTTGTTTGCCTCAAATTTTGCAACTCTTCACTCAGCGATCTGCCCTGTAGAGATAAAGACAAATTTTAATACAAATCTCTTTATACGAGTCTTTATACTTTTAACTCCACCAAAACCGTAGCGTGATTTGGTGCGATTAAAAAAGAAACGTCCGATTGTCAATATATTTGTGGGTGATTTCCCACCAAATAAGGCTAATTTGATCATTTTTATTGAAATCTTTAAAAAAATCATTTATCTTTTGCTTTGTTTGTCCCTCATACGTAATATGCAAGGAGGAAATATCGTCAAAGAGTTCAAACTCGATATTTTGACGAATCCCCATGTTTCCTTGATTTGTTATTTTATTCTATAACTAGCCGCCTTTGGCGACCAGTCGGTTCACCAGTATTAATGCTCGCTAAAGTTTGCTCGCTAATATTTTATGTAGCTGTGTCTCATAACTGGTTTTTCACCAAAATATTTTTAAACCAAACAAATTTTGATAATCATATAATTCATTTATAGTATTATTTATTATTA
>JAOUZG010019789.1:0-12527 GCA_026289955.1 Argiope argentata
ATATCGGCTCATTTTTGTTTTCAGATTGACTACCGGTCAAAGTGATTTCCATATCTGGAATATTGTCGTGTGCTGCAAGCATATCGGCTCACTTTTGTTTTCAGATTGACTACCGGTCAAAGTGATTCCCATGTTCTGGAATATTGTCGTATGCTGCTAGTATACCGCTAATCATAGCAAAAAGAATTTGATAAGTATCTTTTATGTTATTGTTTATTTTGATTCTTAAATACTTTTTACTTATTACAGTAAAAGTAATTATAATTTACATAAATCATTTTAGAAAAAGCAACGGCTTTCTTAATCAAGAGTTGTAAATTTGATTTTTTTGTTGTTGTTTGTGTGTATTTTGAATTGATTATTACATCCTCCACAGTTTTCACTAAGTGTATATTTTATAAAATATATGTTGAACAAATTGATACATTTAAATATGTGAGTTTCGATTCTCGCTCTCAGAACGGAAATTGTTTTCCCCTCCTCTCAGTAAAGAAAAAATAAAATCGTAGACGCAGATGTGCTGGCGTCACATTTTATGAATGAGACTGCCGTTTTTATTTTATTTTGTTTTGCTACTTTTGAATATGCTCATGAATAAATATGACTCATGCTGTCTTTGAAAATTGTTTTATTATCTTTATTGGTTAATAACGCCAGAAATCCTTTTGAGAACTCTACTCTGTTTCATATAATCGCAAACAATTTTTTTTTGCCTAAATGAATATTTGTTTCTGTTTTGATTTTGCACAATACTTCGAGAATTCTTTTAAAAGTTATAAAAAAATAGTACATGTTTTGCGTTATCATTTCTAGTAAACGATATTTTAGTAAATGTGTTATTAACAATTTCCTTTTGTAACGAAAATTTACGAGCAATATTATTTTGATGAGTATTAAGTTAAGAGTTTAATTGTCTGAGCACTTTCAATTTAAATTGCTATTGTACCACTTTTGATATTAATTAATTTTGTTTATAAGTATTATTTTCAATCTGTTTAAAGATGCAATTGATATTCATTTTAAACAATGAAACTAAACATTTTTATGTGATCCACATTGAAATTCAACTACAATAAATTTTTTTCTTTTCTTTTCAAACATTGATTCTATTTTGTGTATTAAGTTTTACTTGTTAACGTTTCAGTTGAAAATACATACAATTTTCTTTATCACTTTTGTTTAAAGTTAAAGAACATAATGTAGTAAAATTTTTATAATTGTATGTTACGACAAAAGTATATAACCAAAAGTGTTGAAATTTTGTTCTTGTTCTTGATGTGCATCTCTTTTGTATATGATTAGATATTAATTTTGTGCTGAACCTTGTTAGAACTCGCCAAAAGTTTTCTTATTTTAGTTTTAATGCATATTCCTTGTATGTGAATGTAAATAGTTTTAGGACATTTTATATCAAATTTCCGTAATTATCAAGCTAATTTATCCTCCCCTCTGACCCCTCATTCCAAGATGGCTTACCTTGCAAAAGCAAAGAAAGAGGATCTAAGAACACTCGCGTACGAATTAGGTCTAACAGCAAATGATTCTATGCGTGTTGTTGATTTGCGAGATCTAATAATCAAATCCACGTCTTATGACGAGACTTTCACCAAAACTCTTTTAGAAACTATTGTCGACACTAGGCAGCAAAAGGAAAAGGAAAGCAAAGATATAGAAGAATTCAAAAGGAAGGAACAAGAATTGATACTTGAAACGGAACGATTAAAAGTAAATCTTGCAGCTGCTAGCTCAAATCCTTCTAACGGTTCCTCCACTTTAAATGTTGTACCCAGTGAACAAATCCAACATTTACTTCCAAACTTCACAGAGACTTCTGACATTGCAGCCTATTTGCAAATTTTTGAAAGACAATGTGAGAAAGTTCGCGTGAAAGAAGTGGACTACATAACGCACCTCCTACCTCTTCTTCCCATTAACATTTCGCAAATAATTCTGCGAGAACCCAAGGAAAAATTAGAAGATTATACTTATATAAAGAAAATTCTACTTCAACGATTTAAGTTAAATGCTGAAGCATTCCGAATCAAGCTGACTACTCACCAAAAACAAACTGGAACTTTATGGCAAGACTTTGCATATGAGTTAAGAAACTACCTAGAAGAATGGCTTCAGAGCCTTGCAGTTTTTGATTACGAATCGCTGAAAGACCTTGTTCTTACAGATCAATTGAAACGTAGGGTTAGTAATGATGTCAAAGAGCACTTCATCGATCGTTGGGGAAAAATTAAGTCGTCATCTGAACTGGTGCAGTTATTAGACGATTACGAAGCTGTTCGTGTTAAAAATATGAAGATTAAAAACCAACCCCATTTGAAGCAGAACTTTCCACTGAAATTTATTCATCCTTCCAGAACCAAAGAAGATGTACAAAGAACGACTAGTAAAAACTTTCCATATCGAGTCGAGAAGCAACAAAGACAAGATAACCGCCCTCCTTTGACTTGCTATGGTTGCGGTAAACCAGGATTTATAAAATCAAAATGTCCCGACTGTTCAACGCCTACCAGACGAAATGATTTCCAAGCAAACTCTTTGAAAATGCTTGCTACGCATGTAGATATGCCTACAACTATCACTTATATCGACATCACCATTTGTGGACAAAGAGCTCGCGTATGTGCAGATACTGGTGCAAGTTGTACGGTTGCTGGTGAAAGACTTTATAAAATATTTCAGGAGAAACAAGTGCCGATGACCAGTAAAACCATCACCATGTTTCTCGCGGATGGACAATTCACAACAACTCAAGCCTTCACATCAGAGGTAGTCGTGAATATTGAAGGAAGAGACATTGTAACGAAATTTCTGATTCTGCCGAAATCGAAAGGAAATAGAACCCTCCTTGGATATGACTTTCTTGAAAAAGCAGGCATCGTCCTTGACCTAAAGAATAGATGTTGGTTCTTCCATGACAACCCTCTTCAGGTGTATCCATTTGGAGTGGACCTCGAAGCACAATGTCCTGAGCCAGTAAAAAGCATAGAAGTGAATTCTTTCGACTTGCGGGATGATGAGGGACAAAACCTAAGTCCTCATGAAAGACTACAACTCAATGATCTGTTGAGAAAATACGAGAATAATTTTCAGCTAGGGGGAGAAGCTACGCCATTCATTGAACACCACATCAATACAGGAAATAGTCCTCCCGTTTCAGTTCCTCCATATCGGATGAACCCAAGCAAGAAAGAGCTGTTGAAAAAGGAAATTGACTCTCTTCTAGAGAAAGGTATTATAGAGGAATGCGAAAGCCCTTATGCCTCTCCTGTGGTCTTGATCACCAAACCAAATGGTAAAATACGGTTATGCATTGATTATCGCAAGCTAAACTCCCACACCGTTCCAGATACTTATCCTTTGCCACGTATAGATGATTTGTTGAACGAAGCAAAGCCTACCCCTTACATGTCAACTATTGACTTAAGATCTGGGTATCATCAGGTAAATGTAGCAGAAGAAGATCAAATCAAAACTGCTTTTACTTGTCCCTTTGGAATTTATAAATTCAAACGAATGCCTTTCGGACTTCGTAATGCGCCAGCTACGTTTTCTAGACTTATAAATAAAGTACTTTCCGGACTGAAGGATGTCCTGGCATTATCATATTTGGACGACATCATCGTGCTGTCTCCTACCTTCCAAACACATCTTACAGACCTAGAACAAGTCTTCAAACGTCTATCGTTATTCAAGCTAAACGCCAATCGAGAAAAGTGTCACTTCTGCTGCCAAAAAAGTGAAATACTTAGGCCATTACATTACTAAAGATGGTGTATCTGTTGATCCAGAAAAGACCGCTGCCATTGCAAACATGAAGTCACCGAAAACTGTGAAGCAAGTACAATCTTTTGTTCAAACCTGTTCCTGGTTTCGTAGATATATTCCAAACTTTGCCCAAATAGCCAAACCTCTTACTGATTTAACGAAGAAGAAGGCCGTATGGAAATGGGAAATAGAACAAGAAACGGCATTTCAAGATCTGAAATCTAAATTAATAAGCCCACCGATTCTCAAACAAGCCGATGGAACGAAGCCTTTCGTCATCCGAACAGATGCTAGCAATGTTGCCATCGGAGCAGTTTTACTCCAGGGAGAGAAAGATGAAGAACATCCTATTGAATATGCTAGTCGCCTGCTGAGTTCTTCAGAAAAAAACTATTCTACGATAGAAAAAGAAGCATTAGCAGTGGTTTGGGCACTTGAGAAATTTAGAGGATACGTGGAAAACCAGTCCATTACAATAACATCCGACCACTAACCGCTGAAGTGGTTGATGTCACTAAAATCACCTACAGGTAGACTCGCCAGATGGGCTCTACAAATTCAGTCGTACAACCTGACAATGAAGTATATTCC
Organism: Argiope argentata; assembly: GCA_026289955.1. Lineage (NCBI taxonomy): Eukaryota > Metazoa > Arthropoda > Arachnida > Araneae > Araneidae > Argiope > Argiope argentata. The sequence goes on from JAOUZG010019789.1 coordinate 4,372, forward strand.
TGGTCGACTAAATTTCATTGCCGACCTTTTATCCCGTCCTATTTGTGAACACCCAAGTACAGAGTCTTGTGAAATCTGCACTATATCGATTGAAATTCCTACCACCAGTCCGGCTGATTTGCGTCAATCACAACTAAGAGACGATGATCTGCGAAAGATAATAGAAACATTCGAGAGTCCAGCAAAAGAAGTTGATCATACAACTTGGACTGCAAGAGGCTACATAATGAACAAGGGGATATTATACCGATACTCTCCTGAATCGGATGAAGAAGAAGCGCAATTGGTAGTGCCTCAAGAAATGAAAGCCAATATCCTGAAAGAGCATCATGATTCGCCCATGGCAGGACACTATGGAGCTGAGGGCACCTTTCATCGCATCGCTAAAAGATACTACTGGGCGGGAATGCGAAAAGATATAGCAGATTATGTCAAAACCTGCGTTGAATGTTGTCGTTACAAAGCTTCTAATCAAAAACCATCGGGGTTACTTCAAACTCCTATCTATGCCCAACGATTCGAAACTCTCTCTATTGACCTTTTCGGTCCTCTGCCAGAAGCACCTACTGGTGAGAAATGGATTTTTATTGTACAAGATTGTGCTACGAAGTGGGTAGAACTTTTTGCTCTAAAAGAAGCAACTGCAAGAGAATGTGCAACGACTCTGTTGGAAGAAGTCGCGCTTCGATTTGGTATACCTCGAAAAGTTATCAGTGACAATGGTCCCCAGTTCACAAGTGCTGTCATGCAACAGCTGTGTTATATATTGCACATAGACCAAAGTCTTACCCCTGTCTACCACCCACAATCAAACCCTGTTGAAAGAAAGAACAGAGATCTCAAACCTCGTTTGGCAATACTAGTCGGCAATGACCACCAGGCATGGAAAGAAAAACTGCCCATGATTAGGTTTGCATTGAATACCGCCAAGAGCGATTCAACTGGACACTCTGCTGCATTTCTCCAATTCGCACGTGACCTAAGAACTATAGATGATGTCAAACACGACATAAAAGCCGTAATAGAAAATGACAACTTCGTTCCTGAGATTACACCATATTTAAAAAGGTTCGCAAGAACGGTACAGCAAGTACGAGAGAGAGTTGAGAAACACCAAGATAAACAAAAACGGTATGCTGATAAGAAACGTAAAGATAAACCAAAATTTGTTCATGGTGACAAAGTCTGGGTTACTCTCCACCCTGTTAGCAAAGGCTCATTGAAGAAAACCAGTAAATTCATGCCTAAACGGGACGGTCCTTATATGATAGTGACTGCAAGGTCGCCAACAACTTACGATATTGCCGATCCCAATGAACCAGACAAAATTCTCGGTAAATATCATGTTTCTGCCTTGAAACCTTATCAAGAACGAAATAAGTTTCAAATATCAGACCGGGTAGCTCCAGTAGCTCCTCTTAGAAAAAGAGGACGGCCAAGACTTCCGCCACCTGACTTCTTGCCGAGACGGCCACGAAGAAGTCAGAGGGGGAGGATGTAACGGAACTGTGGCAACGTCACCTAGAGGAAACATCAGCGCCACCTAGATCAGTATCCACCTCGGCCATCATAGCCAGTCGACCTCCAGCCAACTTAGAGAGAGCGTCTCGGTTGAGGACTGTCCTTTGTTTTTCGTAAATGTCTTAATTGGTTTCGTTATGTTGTCCCTTTTGTTATATAACTGTTTGTGTGTGTGTTTATGTTTAGTGAATGTCTACAAATAAATAATGTTAAAAGCTAGCCGTGGTAGTTATTGAAAAGGGTCTCAAGCATGTGTGTTCTATTATCTGACTCCATTCACGTCCAAAGGGCGATACTAAAAGGGAGAAACACAATGCGCAACAAAGTATGAATAGTCTCACCGCTGGTTAAAAGTAACAATGTTCGATCATGTGTCTCTTTCAAAAAGGAGCCCAGGTGACGACTTCTTTACATATAAAATTGTAATTTTAGGAATATGTTCTGTTGGCAGAGGAACAGCGTCAACTGGCCCTTTATTAATATATTGCATATTTTGCATATAAATAGCTTTAGCTCAATATTTGAATATAACTTTTTTAGCAAGGTGTTATAACGATGCTGAAATCTTAATTTATTATCAGAGGTAATAAATATAACCGGTTTCACTGATCATTCGTCTTTTTTTTCAATCTCATTTGAGTTTAAATAGTAAAAGAAAATAACATTTGTTTTTAAATAGTAATAGTAATAATATTCCGATAAGTTCCGATAATGAACACAGCATGCGTTTCACGACCCATTGAAGAAAGAAGTGCTAAAATCTCCAGATGCGAATATTTGTGTATTGTGAAGGCTCTGATAAGAGGGTGGATGTTTTCAAGAATATTCTCACGACATAGCGGCGCATCATTGGGAGTATTTCTGAAGAATGATTGAACGATCGACATCTCCAGTGTGCCAAAGTGAGCCTGAGAGGCGGAACTTCACCAATGTTAAAATGGAAGGTTTTTGAAAGAAGCGGGGAGGGTGTCGAGAAGCTGATCCGGTAGACGAGACCAGCTGATCTGGCTAGAGGCTCAACGAGAGCTGATACGACAACGAGACGAACTATGAGCAGAACTGAAGAGCTGGAGTTGAAAAAATACCACGTGATCTCGAGTTTTATTAAAGATCTACCGGTTATATCCATAGATCTCTTGGGCTACATGCAGTAGCCGGATACACTAAACAGCTCTTTAGTTCTTGTATTAATTGTGGATCTTTTAATCCAGATGTAAATATTTCCCAGCATTTAACCTAGAGGACGTGTTGTTGTTTTTGTTATTGTATAAAACTGTAAATGAAACGTTTGGGTTTAAAACGCTACCATTTTATTTGATCACCAGGATCAAGTCCTTACAAATTCATCATGCAGTAAAAAAGTCAAAAATTGATATTGTTACAAATTATCATCGGCATGTACGCTTGTATAGTGGATGTATGGTGTGAGGACACAATCAGCAGGCCTGAGTAGAAAACAACGACGTTTATTTGCACGAAGACAGCACAGCCGCTCAATTTAATACTCGCTTGAGCCCCGCAGCACGCCCGTACTGCATCGGACAATTCCGCCATTTTTCGTTATTTGCTTCGGCTCCGACTCCGCTTTCGGTCCAATTCAAATCATCGCTCAATTCAACTCATCGCACATACAATTCGCCTTTCAGATTGAGGTTGCAGATCTTTTATAGCTTTTAGGAGGCGGGCCTAGAACCTTATAGACCAAGTCGAGTACATCTTGGTTTCTATTGGACAAATCGTAAAAATTCTCGAAGTTTCTAATTTCCTTTTTATAGCCAAATTCTTCGCCAAAGGGTTGCCAAATTTGTCTTCGGTTCAGAGATTACCCGCTCAGTGTGTGTGCTTAGTTTTCAAGTGCTTAATTCATCGCGTTTTCGAATTATCTCTTTTACATACTTGTGAGAACAATACTTGAGAAAGTATATTTTCTGCCTCCATTTCATCCTCAAAGATTTAAAAAAAATTCAAAATTTTGATTTTGAAACTAATTTATAAATTATGAATTCAATGCCCTTTATAAAAAAGTTCTTTCGAATAAAAATCTCCAATTTTATTTGCTGGTAAAATGAAAACTTTAAACTGAAATAAAAGCTTAAATTTATTATATCCTTTGAAGGCATAGTGAAATGCTTGAATATACTGTCACGTTTTCGGATAGATAACAAGTAGGAATATAGCCAACTGCGTTCCCACGGGAAAACAACCACAGATAACGGAGGAATTTGTGAAAGGTGAAGATTGCAGACTAGACGGAACCAAGACGTCTCCTTGCTAGACGCCGTTTCCCCCTCTCTTGTGATTGGAAAGGTAACTTGGGTCAGATGATCAAAAAAGTTGAGAATAACGCTGATTTGTCATTTGCCATCGAGGGCCGGTTTTTGAGACCGAGATAAAAAGGGAGACAGAGAGAGCCGAGAGAGGAAGCCAAGTGTTGGGAGCGAACTGACGAAGCAACAGCAGGTGATTGGAGCGAGAATTCAACTTGGAATTCTGTGAAAAATTCTCAGGAGAGAATTTGGAATGTACGTAGGCCGCCTCGCCCTGTAGCCGAGCCCACGTAGAGATCATCAGAATCTTTGGAACCATTCAGCGTCTCGTCTGAAGTGTGAAAGCTCATTCGAGCTTTGGAAATACCTCCAATCAGTTGAACAGCTGTCTCCTGAGTTGCTCTTCCAGCCAGTTCATCACCTTACGCTCTACAAACCCAGCAGGTTAAGCGACAAGCAGAGAATCCCGAACCTCGGGCCAGATCTTGCGGGAGTTTCAAGAACTCCACCCTCCGTCTTCATCTACGAGAGAGACTACCTTACTTATTTGAGAGATTCACTCAAAATGTTAAATTCCCACCAAAAGGAAAACTTTTATTAAAAAGTATGCGGGAAAGTTTTGGGGAGGGACTCCTGTAGTTTTCCTCTATGTTAGATTTTATTATTTACTAGCATTCCCGTACCCGGCATTGCTCGGGTAATGGAATTAGCGGGGGATAACAGTGCTTGGTGCACCTAGTTACAAAAATGCCCTATAATAATTACTTATTGCCTATAATTTTTTTCTAATTTTGGGAGGGTCCCTGGGCCCCTGGACTCCTTATATATATTCCCTTGTCCTTAACTGACCTTAAGGATCCTTTTAAAGTATTGATTTTCTTTATAAATGCAAGCCATCCACATTTTATTGTTATACCTATATTTAAGTAAGAACTTCTTTGTATACAGCATTTTCGGGGGGGGGGGTTCTGGTGCTAAAATTATTAAGCTGCTTGATGAACTGACTCTGAAGAAAGTTACATAAAATTGGCCGTGTGGAAAACAGTCTCCTCTTAAATCGATCCCTGCTGCTTTTAATCTGTAGTAAAACTAATTTGTAGTTAATTTGAAGTAAATATCTTCTCCACTAAACGACTTTAATAAGATGTTTTTTTCGCGCTCGCGGTTTTGGACCAATCAATCTTTCAAAGTCGTTTTTCTAATGCAATCTTTGCTAAATTAGAAATTATTTCATAAGACGCGTAATTTTTGCTGGATTGTTTTCAAAATTGACCAGGGTGTGCCAAAGAAATGCCAAATTATATTTTAAAAAGTTTAGTCTCATTTTTATTTATCAATGGATTAGATTTGTAATGTTAAAGAGAAAAACCCAATAAATGACAAAAAAAAATGCGCAATTTTCTGTCAGATTTTTACAATCTTTCAAACAATTTTGAAAAAAATTATCAAATTTTATGTAAAAAAAATTTGTTTAAGTTATCTTGAAAAGTTTCGGCGTAGTTAAATATTAAAGCGAAATTTCGTCTCTTCGTTAAAAAATTCGCCGAAAATTCAGTTTTAGAAATACGATTTTTTTAATTGTATTGCAGCATACTACATCGTATTTTCTTTCAGGAAACATATTATCTGTATTTTTCCAACTAAGTGTCTATTTTACAAGGCCGTTCAAGAAATAAACACGTCAAAATGGACATTTTTTAAAAAATCGATATTTAATTTTTGCGTTGATATTTCGTAAAATAAATTATACCTCCGTAGTCTACGATAGAAAATCCATCCGATTCCACTGCGATATTGAGTATAAATTGAACGGACGCGTAACGATGGAAATTTAAAAAACGCGGCTTTACGGGACGAAACGGGACGCATTAGCGATCGCTGTTCCGAAAAGTCATGTTTCACTCGGAAAGTAGCATTACAGGTTTTAATTTCACAGAAATTAAGGAGTTTTAATTAATTTCCCCCGAACTAATTGATATTTCGAAAAATTCTTTCTTAGTGGATACTTTCGTTATCATGTGGACATGCCTGCCAAATTTCAAGTTTAAGGCTTCAACGGTATTGGCTGCGCGTTGATATATATATATATATATATATATATTATCTCAGGACATTGATTTTTATATAGAGAGATATTATTTAACTGGTATAAAACTAATTTATTTTAGCGTATGATGATGCAATGCTGCATTACAGTTGCATGATAAGCACATGTTAGCTATCTACACATTGCCTCATCTCCTTTTCCCTCCTGGCCACTTAATTAAATTTTAGCGGAAAACCGGGCGTGAGCAGTAACTTATTCATTCATTGAGAAGAGGTCCGGAATCCATTGCAAATTACGACATTCTTAAAATAAACAGTTTTATGTATTCTGTTTAGTGGCGCGATTATAAGCTTTTTTTTATCCTACATTTTCAATTTTTATTACATTAATTATTATACACGTAAAAAAGAATGGTCACATTTATTTTTCTTCTATAATATCATTGGAAGAAATATGCTTTTTATGCTATTGTGATAGCTGCTAAAATGGGAGGAAATGTATTATGAGTCATGGGTGAAATACTTGCAAAAATAAACAGTCTGTATGGAATGCATTTTATTTGATAAACGACAGTAAGCATACGTTTTAACTGGGGATGATTCGATGAAAAAAAAATACATAGTTCTTTGCCAGTAATATAATATTAAATGAACAAGTGGTCAGTGTAGACAAACGAAGAACAACTTGCTTCTTAAATATTGGAATTTATTAGTTTAAAGCATAATTTTGAATGGAATTAATTCAATCTTCAGTTTTCATTAATTCTAATTTTGACCTCGAACGGCCAGCGACTTGACCAAAGCCGTGAGCTCTTGGACTTGGGCCCGCACTCGCTCCGTCTTCTCATCCATCTTCTTGAGGTGATCCTCTAAGGCATTGAACTGGGCAGCTCTCGTCTGTTCAGCAATTTCGAATTTACGGCAAAAAGTGTCGAAATGGTTCTCCCTCAGAAAAAGGGTGGTGTTTTTTATCTCATTCACTCTCATCAGTAAATCTCTGTTCTTCTTTTGAATGGACAACAAGTAAGCTTCGCGGTTTTTCCCCGTTTTTCGCATTTTTTTATCGTAGCTCTCCATCGCCTTCGTTTTGAATCGCTTGATGAAGGTGTTCTTGTTTCTTTGAACTTCGAGAACGCGATTGAGGCGCCTGGAACGCATGTTCTGCTCCTTGTATAACTGAGACAGCCTCCTCTGCTCGGCGGCCACCAGTTTGTCCTCTATTTCGGACAGCGAGAGATCTTTCTTGGTCGGAGACGGAATCACCTTCCTCACTCGTCTGCCAGGCGAATCCGAAAGGACGACGTCGAATTTTAGCCCCCCTTTCGCTTCGGCGAAGCTCTGCATGTCCGCGTCACACTTCCCCGCGGCACAACTGGGTTTAATTTTTAGAGGATGACGCATTTAGAAAGGAGATATCGAGTAGGCTGGCTAACACAAAGGAATGAACTAAAATTTTGAATAGTTTTTAAACAGATGTTGCCAAATTTTATCTTAATTTTTGTAATTAAAAGAAATTGATATGAAAACAAATAATTTACTGCGGTATTAATATTTAACTACACTACTCAAATTAATTTCAAATCATTTTTCAAGCAATAAAATACCTTTTATTCTTCATACATTTAAAATTTCTAATTTAATATACATATATGCATTTTTTGGGTTTTATGAGATGCGAATTTAATTCAAAATGATTTCATTTACAATAATATCGAAAAACAAAATGTTAACGCATGTGACACAGAAAAAGGTTATTATTTATTATCGGACAGCAACAGTGAAATATAGGCAAATAATTACACCAATTTCAGACTGCTTACGGAATATTGTTTGCAGCCAAAGAAGTTACAGAAAACACACCTTGGATTAAAAGGACCTCTCTTATGAAGATATAATTTCGGACCTGAAGAAAGCATCGCATTAGATCACACTGTAAGGAAGTCGTCACCTTGTCTCCTGTTGGAAGAGACACACGATTGAACAATGATACTCCTATCCAGCAGTGAGGCTATTAATCTTTTGTTGCACATTGTATTTCTCCCTTTTAGTGTCGTCCTTCGGACTTAAGAAAGACAAATAATGGAACACACATGTTTTCGGCCCATTAAAGCAGCAAACAGTGAGGAAATACCAGATGGGACTTTTTCTTCTATGGACCACCCAGCTGGGAAGGGTTCCTATAACGAACAGCAGATGCTGTTTACGACCCGTTGAAGAAATTAGTGTTTCCTTGAATCCATTGAAGGAAGAACGCAGGTGTGAACAGTGGGTGTTTTGACGGTTCTGATAAGGGGTGGATGTCTCAGAAATCTTCCCACGACA
>JAOUZG010019809.1:0-14878 GCA_026289955.1 Argiope argentata
TATATATATATATATAAAGATTACAGAATTTTTGATTTTCGAATAGCTGAAGCCCAAAGAAATTCTGTAAATAGATACATAGATATATTGACAGGTGCACGTGATGATAAAAATATGATATATTTTTGGAATCATAGATTTAAAAAAGAAAAATTCGCCAAAATATCGAGTTTTTTTTTGACGATAACAATACTGTCTCAATGTGTATTTCATCCATATCTATACTAATAATAAAGATGAATGTGTGTGTGTTTTGACATTATACAGGCCAAACCGTTCAACTTATAGCCACCAAATTTCTCATATGTATAGGTTCGAGTTCGGGAATGTGACCGAGTTACTCAAAAATTATGCGAATTTGGCAATTTTTCCGAAGATAATTTCCGAAAATATATCTATATATCTAAACGGTTTATGTCAAATTAAACATGAGTAGTATTCCCGGCGAAACAGTCGGTCATTAAAAGCTATTTATATTTTTAATAAAAAGACAGATATATATTGATTAAAACAGAGTGTTGGAATTCGAATATTACCATTTTATTAAAAGACGATATTTTAGACAATCCATTGATTAACACAAAGAAGATACGCCAAATCACATTCAGAGTTTTAAAAAGTTCTAATTGATTCCTAAGACTATTTTCCCTAAGTTTATGACAATGGTGATTGCTTTAACAATTTAATATTCAAAACTTCATAGTTCGCACATATATGACAATTGAAATTAGAAATGTTTATTATTTTTTATTTTAGAGCTGAATTACCAAGAATATATAGCAAAGTGTGATTTCTTAAGATTGTATAAAATTTAAACAGCATATTTTTTTGAATTATATTTACTGACTAAAGCAAAATAGAATTTTATTGTTCATGTCTTTGAAATAATATTTTTAAAAGTAAGACTAAGAACTGAATATTTCGACAAACGAAATTTTTTTATTAAATAATTCTTTGAGATATTGCATTATTATGAAAATTATGTTGTTGTTGTGTTGTGTCAAATGACACTTGTCATGGACAAGCCTGCAGCAGAGCCCAGCAGCAGATTTAAGCCGAAAGAAGCGTCTCTTGTATTTGAGTAGCGCCAACTAGGGCCAAGAGTACGACTTTGCTACACACTCACAACATTCGCTTGCACAACCCCTTTTTACAGGGGGGGGGGCACATTCACACATCTCACAGATAGCACACAGAATAACAACCATGCCCGAACCGGGACTCGAACCCGGGACTTCCAGAACACGACGAAGACGCGCTACCTCTGTGCCAGCAAGCCGGCTCATTATGAAAATTATTTTATAGTGCACGTAAGGCTTCAGTACTTCAATTCTGGAAGCTACTTTGTTTTCTGCATTCACATTTAAAAAATAGCCTTTCAGCAAATTTTTTGTATTAATTAAAATTTAATCATTTTATATTAAAGTTCAGATTTTATAACATCTAGCAGAAAATTAGCAAGGTACTTAAAAACAATAAAGCAGAATAATTCTAAAATAAATGATACGAACAGACATAATTACATTTCTTTTTCTTACTGGGGAGGAGGGGGTAACATTTAACACCACACGATAAATCCTTTTCTTGGGCTAATATGGCCCCTTTCTGGTTCGATATAGATGTACATAAACTGTATTAAAAACATAAAAAAATTCACAGCAATCAAATTGAAAGAAACAAACAAATGGCAAAAGATGACAACTTAAACACAGCACTAAATTATAAAAACTAGAATGAAGAATCTCTGGTGTAGGAGAGGAGGGGGGGGGGGGTTGGTAGAGAAATAAATGTCAAAATTTATCAATATCTCGATTAATAACTAAGAAAACCGATTTCAATATTTTCTTTGTTTGTTTTCCACATGTCAAAAATTGAAACTGAACTATTTCGAATTCTTTTTGTTCGTTTATTGTTTTCTTAAAAAACAATGCTTCACCCACAAAACAAAAATCGCATCTCATTTGCAATTCGACCTCAATTTGTTGTTTCAAGAAAACTAAACTCCCGAGAGAATAGCTGATTACCAACAAAACAGCTTGAATGTGGTGAAGTTCTCTCCAACGTCGCCAAAGATTAGATAAGCTGGTTAATTTATGAACAAAGGTATGCTTCCTGACTTCAACAGAATAAATAATCTTGCATCGTGCAACGGAAAATGCAAATTAGAAGCCAGCTTTGAAGATAAATTCATCGAGCCAGTTCCCAACTCAATTACAAAATATGCTCTCCAGGATATTTTTGTTGCGTCTGCAGCGTAGGAGTATATTTTGATTTCTCTTTCAAATTTTTTCCCAACAATGGTAAATTGGTTACGCATTAATCAATTTCCACTTTGAGACGGTGTTTTCTTTTATACTGTTTTAATATTTTAAATAGAATCCCTTTGATAACCAACATCGATAGAATCTAGAGTCATAGGTCAACCAAAAAAAAATGGTTGGCTGTATTGGACCATACCTTAGACGGGCAGATTTCATCTACAAATTTCATTGTTTGTTCGATGCGATCATTAATTTCAGCTGAAGTGCACAGCTAATTATCATAAATTGTTCATTCCGAAAGATGGGTGAATTTTGAATTTCTTTCTGAAATTTTGTTTTCCGAGGACGTTCTAATATTCCGAAATCTTTTCTGAGCTGGAAACTGAAGTAATGAATCTAAAAAGTATAGCCAACAAAATTTCTTTTAATTACGGTACCAGAGTTTCTGAATTTTATTACCGGACCTTTTCCATTTCAAATTTTATTATTTCGCTTATGCTGTCCACTTTTAGTTTTTGCTTTTTGCACAATGAAATATTTTTTAAATAAAACTTACAATAGGGCTTGACATAGGGGTAGTGCTTCTTTTCCGAGAGCTGGGCTTCCCGGGTTCGAGTTCCGTTTCGGGCATGGTTATTCTTATGTGTTCTATCTGTGGGGGATATGAATGTACCCCCCTGTAGAAAGGGGCTGTGCAAGTGATTGTGATGAGTGAGTAGCTAAGTCGTACTCTTGGTCACAATTGGTGCTACTTCAAAACAAGAGACGCTCCTTTTGGCTGATGCCTCGGCGAAGCTTGTCCATGGCAAGTGACACTAATAACAACAACTTAAAATAGGAAATATCCCCCCTTTTTCTTGCTAATTGTAACTAAAGTTAGAATTAAAATTTTCAACATCTAACATAAAAAAATATTAATATTTTCTGATTTTTAATATGAACTACTCTTATATTTCACATATCGAACTCCCATATATAGAACATTTTCTAAACTCATAGATATTTTAGAAAAATAGTTTTTAAAAATATGTAAAACTACTGCTATCATAAAGCACCTCGAATTTCGTTCATATGAAGAGAGATAAATTAAACCAGCTAGAGTGGTCTTTCCGAAACTTTCTTGTATATTCCCTTATACAGGCAGAAGAAGTGGGAACAATCTAATAAGGTAATAATATATGGACAAAAAATTTATACAGACAGTCAATACTAATAGACTTCATAGTGACTTTTTTTATTTACTAAATTATAACTGGACAGGGGATATTTAACATACACTAAGCTAGACTCTTTGGTAAATCTGATAGATGCAGATGTGGGAAATCACTTGGGACTATCCAACATGTGATTAAGGATTGTTAACTACGGGATAATTTCCGCTCATCATGGCAAATGGACTGAAAAAACAAGAACATTGAATCACTTGTAAAATTTCATATCTTTAAAGCCTTCTTTTCCCAAATTATCTGCATTCTTTTGCGGCTGTAAATGAGAAAAAATGACTAAATTGATGCATAAGAGCATTTAATTTAAATAAATTGTTATATTCTTGTTTGTTTTTCAATATTTTTACCAAGTGTTTATTATGTATATGGGTTTGTTCCTTATTAACAAAATAACTGTATTTATTCACTTTTATTAATTAATCTTGAAATTAGTTTTTGGAAAATCAAGTCTTTTAGAATGATTTATTTTGAGACACGGTAACAAATTGAAGGCATTTAATTTGTAATTTAATTGGTGGGCTAGTCCGTAGAACTTTGACCTTACCTTATGGTTACCAAGACATGTAACCTGCGCCTCCGCGCTAAGTGGGGGTTGCTTCGCAAAGGCTCATAGTAGAATCCGAATGGCTTCGGCAAGCTATGCCTTCCCTAATACAAGCATTATTTTTCATTCCTCTGCAAATGAAATTATGGACCTTCTGAACTACTTGATCAACTCGTTGATCCTCGGTCTTGCGCTTTTGTACTTCTTCATGGAAAATGCGGATTTGAATCGAATCATTTTCATATTTTTTCTTTGAAAATATATAGCTGTACGAGATCCCGAAATAATACCAGATAAATGAGGATCTTCAAAGGAACGTTAAGGCCCAACAACAAGGTCCAATTCAAATCACTGGTTGGAAGCATTATTTTGAAGATATAAGAAAATGGTCCACGATATGACGAATGTTTGAATCTTCCCGTTAATAGTGTGGGAAAATAATCGTGCATAACAGATTTCATTTTAATCTTTTAAGTTAAGTTCTTTTTTTTTCCTTTATATTCATGCAAATGTACAAATCGACAGTCCGTGAACACTTTGACAGATTTGCTTCAAACATTGCTAAGAATCTGCATTTTAAATGCTAAGCATGAGTATCAAATGTTATCTATCTAACTCTTTACATTTATATTTATTCACTAGTATTTGAATAGTAGACAGTCAGATTTTAATATAAGGAATAGAGACAGATAGATTAAAAGTGAATTTTGTTCAAGTTTGATAATTAAAAAAAAGAACAAACTTGATCTGATGCTCATATACTACATTTAATTCATCTATCTTAAAGGTTTTTTAAGTTATCGTATTCATAGACTGACATTTACAATTCCAAAAATTCATTTTTCGGGCTTGTGGAGGTCTTAAATATGGAGATTTATAACCTCAAGTTTGTATTTTTTAACCATTACAATTCAACAATTTCGTGAGTGAGGAAGAAAAAAAGAAATGGGCTAAAACTTGCCCTCAAATACAACAAATAGAGCTTTTAGAATGTGCGCTTTACAATCGATTCATAAAATAAACATTCAGTACAGCAAAGTTTTATTCTTATTTGATAATTAAACAATCTCATAATCTTCTTCTTGAAAATTTGAAAACTCGGAATTAAATATTTACAGGGTTTTATAACAGAATGTAAATTGTTAAATTCAGAAATTATAAAGTGGAATTCATATAGTTATATTAAATAAAATTCACATGAAAATATCCGAAATTGAAAGTTTTAACAGTAATTTTTGATAAAGGAAAATGTTTCTGGAAGTGTTATCTATTATGAAAATGTCAAACAGAAGTAAACTGAAAATAGCCAATTTTATCAGCGGACTCTTTGGATTTCACATATTGCAATCTATATATGAAATTATGTTATCATGAATTGCGGTTTTATATTATTATCTTTTAAATTTAAATATCAAATATACTTTCTTTTCCTTGCAAAAATGATAATTTGTTATGTTTCATTCAAAAATGCTCCACAAGAAAAGTATTTAATTTTATTAATTGTATTTTACAAAAATATTTCTCTGTACGTATTAAAAAAATCTTCAAATTTAATAACCTAATTTAAAGTAAGATTGAAGTAATTTATTCGCTGCGAAGTATTCAAAAGTAATGCTTACTGGTAATCAAAAAACTGAAGATCACAAAGTTAATTTCATTTTTCAATTCCTATTATTAGTTCTCACTCTTCCTCTCTCTATATATATCTTGTTCAAATTTTCAGTCGTTAATAAAATATTTTTTATTCATCCACTCAAGTTCAAATGCATTCTTTAAACTTGTAGTGGATGACACTGGATGTTTATACAGTTTTTTCAAATATTAATACATTCATTAAATGTAATTAATGTTTAATACTTTAAATAGAGTTTTAGTAGTTTGTTATGAAAATTGAAATCAGCAGGCAATAGCTTATTCGATAAAATGAGAGGATTTCAGTATTTTTCGCGTGAAGGTAAAGAATGTGAGTTCAATTCTCGTGAAAATCAATCATTTTTTGATAAATTATATATATAAATTTTAATTATTTAATAGAAAGTAACTAAAATATATTTTTTTTTGTTAAACTAAATAGGAATTGGCTTAAATTTTTATATTACTTGTTTTCCTTGATATTCATTTTCTTGTTTACGAAGTATTTCGTAAAAGTCAAAAAGACAAATAAAATAAATTGACAATGTTACGTAATATTTAAAATAATAAATACATAAATAATGCCTGTTATTTAATTCTTAGCCATTTTGAAGCAGTTAATGGGGGGGGGGGCGGAAAGAAAAAAAAAGAAACTGAAATCTTAAATAATATAACTCTTTAACAATGCTCAAATATTTATATAAAAATGTATATAACTGTATATAAATTGTATATATACAGATTCTTTAGCAGTTTACACAAACAGCCGGTTTTGAACCAACAAGATACGGTTTGGGATTGATCTCGTGATTCGCATTGGAAACAATTCTACTTTTAAATTGTCCTTATATTTAACTTAACCACAGAATGCTTGGGTTTTTTTAATAAAAAAATACACGTAAAAATAATTTTCTTAAATTGCATTTAGCAATTAAAGTTGTATTTTACGAAAATTATTTAAAAACTTAATTTTTTTCCTGTTAAACTTTTAAAAAACAATTAAATTGTGCAAATTGACTTCATCATGGAATAAACAATATCCAAGTGACAAGAATCATTTTATAAGAATTTTGAAATATAAATAAATATCCCTTTTTACCAATATTTTTTTACAATGGAAATTATGCATTTTTAATGGCATAATAATTATTGAAACAGCCAATTTGACATTTTATTTTTCCGTTTCCAATTTAAAGTGATTTTTCCAGATCCATTTTTGCCAAAAATCCGACTTTTCTACAAATGTTTGTCAAAAAGTATTTAAAAAAGGATTTCCAAAGACTCATAATTACCCTTTGGAATAGTTATGTAAAGGTTATAAATGGGAACAAAAACCTGTGATCGAATGACTAAACGATCCATTGTAGATTAATTCCTATTAATTCGATTAAAATTAAAAACTTTTGGTGATTATTCGAGCGAACATTGTTAATACTTTAAAAGAATTTTTTGGAAAGTCTATTTATAAGAATTTTGCACCTTTTCTAAAAAAATGTTGGAATTCTATGAATAATATTGTATCCTCATGCCGCATGACATTGTGAGATTGCAATTGTCTAAAATACACAAACAAAAATTAAGCTTTAAAAATTCTCGCATACTTCAAAAATTAAAATAAAAAAAATTATTTAAATAAAATGAATGTCTAATAAAATGTTTCTTAGCATTCTTTGTTTTATTTACAAAATTATTGTTTATTTGAACATAAAATGGACTGTTATTGCATTTAAGTGGAACATCATAAATTTTCAGAATAAAATATGTTAAAATATGCCTCCTCTTTAACACCTAGTAATGATGCGAGTTCCAAAGAAAGAATATGGAATAATTTTACGACAATTATTCTTGTTGCTTCACTCAGCCACGTTGATTACATACTTAGTATTTCGCATCTTTAGTAACTATTTATCGTATTATAAATCCATATTGATGAGTTCCTTGTTTTTGAAATCTGTGCGATATGGGACATGACGAGGAGTTTAATAGAACGCATGATAATTGAAAATTTCTGATAATAACAGCTGTATAATTTGTATCTGAGCCATAATTAAAGTAATAAATAATGCGGGTTACGTTTAATTATACGTTAAAAGCAAAGCAACACAATTTTGCATAGTAGATGAAGTGTTAAGATGTGTTTTCTGCACTCATTTATCTGGAAATGAATGATTTAAACACTTATTTCGCATTCATGCTTCAATTAAAAGGAATCAACAGAAAGAGTATTCTAATTTTTCATACATATTTATAACCAAGCTAATAAGCGAATTCAATAAACACTGAATGCGACTGAAATATTAAATATAAAGGCGATTTTTAGTTAACTAGATTCTTTGAAATGGAATCTCGGAATGGACATTCATCAGTATTCTTGGCTTGCCCAATAATTCTGACCGCCTGAAGTTCGTTCAGAAATTGGTTAAATGTTTTACCCCCCACTTTAATATTTGACCCCCTCTACATGCTTGGCATAAGAAATCATACTAAAAATTAACCAAAAGCCTCGATAACTTGCGATGGGAAAAAATTCGGTACAGTTCACACATTTCCCATAACCTGCTGGAGAACGTGAGTTAGGCCTCCTCATGTGAGCTATGGATGCTAATTATGGGCCAGCCGCGTATTCTGGTAACATGACTACTGTCCTACGCCTCTTTGCCATGATGAAGTAAAAATGATAATAGGCTCGGAGCTGCTGGTGCTTTACCGATGATGGGCCACCGCCATAAGTTTTAACGCGTTTTGCATTCACGCCACCGACTAATTGCTAAGTTGATGTTATTAAGGTGCCGACCTTGCCTGGTCGTTGTAAATGGGGTGTAGGTTCGATGCACTGACACGCGCGTGCACTATATGGCAACTCGTGAGAAACTTTTAAAACGAAAAATGCATTAAGAAAAAGGTTAGATTGTTTCTGCAAATGCAGAGACCGTTTTAAACAGGATTTTGTCCATTTGCTGTTCAATATCGTGGGGTATATTTTGACGAGGAAGTACTGGGGTTGAATAACATTGCTTTCGAATTTTTAATGATTTAAAATAGCTTTC
This sequence comes from Argiope argentata, assembly GCA_026289955.1. Taxonomy (NCBI): domain Eukaryota; kingdom Metazoa; phylum Arthropoda; class Arachnida; order Araneae; family Araneidae; genus Argiope; species Argiope argentata. The sequence continues at coordinate 8,711 of JAOUZG010019809.1, forward strand.
TTATGTAATAATGCGTATTTATCGCTGTATAGGCAGAAAGCCATTTTATTGCTTTAAGTTCATGGGAAATTGTACTTAATTTTAAATAAGGGAATATCATGAAGTGAATATCGACAGATAATTAATTTCTCTTTTTCAATTATTTTATGCATATATATATGTTGCATATATTATGTTGCTTTATTGTTTTTATTGATGTTGAATTTTTTTCTTCTATTTTATTTATTTTTATTTTCGTATTTTGTAAGTTCCCAAATAAGCCCTAGTATATATTTTACCTTCAGACAGTATGATCCAGTTTTTTTTTTTCCAAAAAAAAATTTGATAGTTTTTCATAAAGCAAAATAAGAAAATTGGAGAACGTAATAAGATAATTCAAGTGCGTAGTAAGATCTTTGAAGCGCGCAATAAGCTTCCACCTCCATTCATTCAGCAGTTATTCTATGACACAACTAGTTATTCCTTACAATATTGGGCCCCGGTGGCTGGTGGTAAGGTCTCGGCACGTGAGGGTTTTGAAAACCCAGGCCCCAACATAGCCTAGTTGGGGTCTGTGCTCAAAAGCTTCTTTGGGGCCCCCTCTGATTCATTATTTTAGTAATGAAGATAGAAAATTAAAATAATAAGTATAATCGATTTGGGACCCCCAATTATGTGGGGGCCCTGCCTTATGCTCCTGCCTTAGTCAGGCCCTGTGAAAACCGATTCCACCGAAGAGCGTTGTGTAAGGGGGTCTGTTGCACGTTAAATCCATAGTGTGGTGAGATATGGAGAGGGGTTGCCAGCTCAGGTGTCATCTTTGCCATCTGACCACGGTTCAAAATTATGAAAACCCCGAAACAGCCCTCGTGTTGCTTTAGAACGAGACGTTAATATAATTAAACTAAATTAACGATATTTTAAATAAAAAAAATTATCATTATTGGCTTGTGGGTTTTGTTTTGATAAAATAAAAGGAATTGGTTGATCATTTTGCCTCTTCAAAGGAAGTCAATTTTTTAAATAACAAAATTTGTTTGGTGAAAATAAATTAGAGAAATAAATCAATGCACATAAGGAATATGACAATGACACGTTTCATAGGGGAAGCATAAATAAATAAACAAATCAAAAAAACTTTTATTCTTTTAAATTGATTCTCCGCTTAAATGGAAAAAAAGTTAATTTACTGATTACTTAGATAGCGCGTATATTAAAATTTGCGATCTTCAATGAAAGTTATAAATTATTTTGGGGTTTGTATGCTACAAGAACTAATAGAGAATGCCCCTAAAAATTATTTAATTGTTATTCAATATGCTGTGGTGTCTTCTTTATAAAGACACAAAGGTGAAAAGTAATTTATTTATCTTTTTAACATTCGCTTTCTTTAACAGAACTAAATATTTTCATTTAATTAGCAATCATTAATTGTTTTTGGGTAACACTTTGCTACAATAATTAAACCAAAATGCTGGGATTAAAACGCATGTTGCTTGAGGGTTACAAGTTCTGGTACGCGAAATTAATTTAAATTTAAATTTATTATTTTGATTAAAAGCATTTTTTATGAAAATAAGACATGACAAATTGCACTAGCTAAATATCATTTATTTTTATAATTTTTATGGTACCCAGAAATTGCTATTCATTGCCAACAAAATTATTTTTCATTTTTCATTGTCATTTAACGCCTTCTAATTAGTATAATAATAATATTATGTAATTGAAACAAGGTTTAAGCATTAAAAGGGGGGGGGGTAAACAATCTTGACGTATCTTCTTAACCTTCGAAATTAAACAATAAATTTATGCTAATAAAGATCTCAAATGTGCGCTCTTTTTTTCACATATTGTTAAATCCTTCCTTTGAACAATTTCTATGAATTAGAATTTAGATTGTTAATTTTTTCAATCCCTAATATTATGGGGGGGGTTTAAGTAAAAAATATACACAGAGGAAGTGTTATCGTTATTCCTTGATGAGATTTTGACCTTTTTAGCATTTAATGAAGTTTTAGTACACACTATTTCCAGCTATCTATAAGCTTGGTATATTATAAATGTAGTATGTCATTTTTTCAATGAAATAGTATATTTGTCTTAATTCAAAATACAATAAAAATATTTGAATTATTTTGTTCTAAAGCTATCTTTGCAGATACAAATACCTTAATTAGATATTCTAAAACTGCTGAAAATTAGGGTACTTTAAGGATGTATTGCTATAACTATTCATATAGAGTTACTTAAAATAGGTGATTATATTAAAAAGTAGATTTTTTTTGGTAAACTATGGTTTTTTTTAATTGTATTTTTAATGTTTGAACAGGTTTCTTTATAAAACCATTCGATTTTGTTTCTTAGCTTATTTTTTGGGATGTTACGCATTTTTTGTTCTGCATTTACGTATGTTTTAGTGTTGTTTCATATTTTTAAATGCTTTTTTTCACAAATTCTAATCTTAGGCGAATCTTTTACGAAAACCGCCAGAAATTAAAATCGAATCTATATTTTTTTGTTCAAATTTGGTACAAATATTTTTGAGTATGTTCCACAAATTATGAACTAGAGAATAAACACTCTATTCATTTAGAAATATTTTACAGTTGTCTTTAAAACAATGAAAAATTTTGAGCTATTTATTAATCGAAACCCGATATTTTAAGAATGGATAGAAACAGTTTACATTTTAGTTCAGACACCAAATAGTATTTCTTAAATTATTTGCAAAATTTTAAGCAAATCGTTTGATTAACTTCTAAACTGAAGATATTATTTTCTTTGTATCTCTTTTTAACCACCACTCTCTAAAAAAATCCCCATTATTTATTCCATTTTTTTCTTAGCCATAAAAAACAATTGATGTCAGATCAACGCAAATAAGTTAACGATAACGTCCGACATCACAGTTGAAAATTGCATTTTAGTAGGTAAAGAAACACAATTTCACTGCACACAATTTAATAAGTTATAATCAATTTTGAAAACATGTAAATGGGATTTTTTTTTGGAATAAAACAAATTTGACTTGTTGACACATTATAGCTTATTGAAGGATTATCTTAAACGACTGCAATACAACTTCATCCTGTAATGCTTAGTAAATAATGAAATTTCTCATTCAGCCCTTTCTTTGAAATTTTTTAAAAAAATAGTTTTATTTTTGAAACATTACATTTCTGTGTATTTACTCTCTTGGGAAAGCGGTGCTCTTTATTTTTTATCACTTTTTATCCTGAAATAGTTTTTGAAAATGTTTTTTTTATTTTGCTTATACGTATACACAAGCAGTACCCGCACGGCATTGTAAGTGGCATAGCACCGAAGAAGAAAATTAGCTTTCAAATTAAGTCTAGCCTCAATCCGATATGACATGGGCATATTATGCAACATCAAACAAACATAAAAATATATTTGGAAATTATCAAAAATAGCAACAAATTTTATTTATAGAACTCATTCAGAAATATTCGGACTGTTAAGAAGATAAAGCTATGCTATGTTCCTAGACAAAGCGCATTCGATCATTTCGCTCCTGGAGGGACTCATTGTTTCTGTAATTCAATCGCAGTGCGATTGAAAAAAAGACGATTATTTCGACGAAGATTATTATTATTAAGACTCCTTCAAGTGTGGACATTATTTCTCTGATATTCGCTAACCGAGCGTTTTTTTCTCTTTTGGCCAAGGTTCAATCTCTTTTTCTTCCTTCCTTCCTTCCTTTTTTTTCTCTCTTTCTCTCTTTTCTTTCTTTCTTTCTTTTTTTTTTTTGAGAGGAGAAGGGTGGCATAATGAGATTTGTTTGTATAAAATCATATCTGTTGAAAATAAGTCGCTTTTTAAAATCAGACATAAACAAAGAAATGCATCGCATATGCATATATCACAGCTCTTGCTATTTACATATGCGCAGTTTAAAGATTTCGCACACACACGGATAAATGCAAAGTTATTATCGCAATAATTAAAATCCTATTTGTTTTTTTAAAAAAAATATGATTTTAATGCACAAAAACCATCCACAACAAATGTCCTACAAAATGGTATAAATTTCTCCAATATCCTTTCACTATTTCTCGAGTTTTTGAGGTTCAAACATACAGACGCTTTCAGGATACTTCATTTTGTATTATGTATAGATTATGAAATGTTGAACAGAATGAAAAAAACTTTATAAATCTCAGTTTTGATTTATATTATAACGGAAGTCATGTTATGCACAGGGAAAGAGCGATAAGTGATGCGTCAGTCTATATTACAATGCAAGAGGAAAAGTGACTGAAAATTTTCTCTTCAGTGGTTTTACTATAAGATTCAGTAAGAGATTTCTTTGCCACACGCCTGTTCAGGGAATTTTAGGTATTTTTTTAAAGTATGTATGAATGCTAGATATTTTTAATGCCTTTGTTCCTGGTGTGGGAACGACAGGATCAGCATTTTTATTAAGCACGAATTGAAATTAATAAAATAAAAAAGTAGGAATGGGATCAGGAAATAAGAACACATTTTTTATAGACCTAACATAGCCTTACTTTAAGATAAAAATCAGGAAATCAATTAAAACTTAAATTAGATTAAGAAATATCATTATGTGTATACCAAGGCAGATGAACATCTGCAAAAAGGGAGTGTTCGAAAATAATTCCACTATTTCCTTTCAAATGCAGCCCCCGTTCACAAAAATAACGGTATGGGGTATTCGAAGTAATTTTATTCAGAAAACTATATTATTATATCATTTAAATTATTTATTTATTATTGAAATGAATCCAGTTCAATTTATTCTTGTATAGGAATACCCATTTTAATATCGAGTTTTCAATTCCGAAAGCTATTTGCAAAATGACTGAGGATTTCTAACTTCATTATCCCATCAGAATAATCTCAGAATCAAAATTGTAACCAAATATCACTCATTTAAAGGTTTCAAAGTGGTAAAGCGGATTTTCCATTTATCCAAGAAAATAGAAAGAAATAATTTAACTCTCAAGTGATCAGAGTTCTTTTGGAGCACAGGAAACGACGGTCCACCTGCGACATTCAATGCCAAAAGCGATACTCTTTAAGGTCCCATAAATATCAGATCGCCTATCGGTCCTCATTCTCGAGCATCTCAAAGGAAATGCAGCAAGAGAACGGGACGCCATCTCCCTCCGGCCGACAATGCGCCATAATAAGCTTTCACACCCATGCCACACTAAAACGCATAGGAGTGACCCCCGTTAAGAGCAATGTTTACAAGGGGGTTTGATTCCAGTCTTCTCGGTGTTTGTTAGACGCCATTCTTCCACGCCGTGATTTATGTGGTCAGGAGACTGGACATAAAACTTTTCTGCCATCAACACCATTATCCAATCTTTCTTGGGCAATAAATTACTGCGATCGCTGCTTGTGAGATGTCCAGGTTGAATTACGGCTGCCGGAAGGGCCATAACCGCTCGGACTGTCCCAGGCATTCGATATCGATTTATGGGCTGGAAGGGTTGAGAAGTAATGTGTTTGTTAGTCGATGCGAGATGTCTTAGTTTGCAACGGTCTGTAAAAGATTGTAATCAAATATTCTGTATGTACGTCTCAGACTGAAAAAAACATCGCTTCGGTTTTTCTGGATTAGTTAGGATTTTTAGATTCGGAATCAAAGATTGATGACTACATAATTAATAAGAAAAGATTTGTTAAGAATTTGAAGAAATTATAATTCTAGAATATTTAATGTTTAACTAGCAATAATTTTCTTTTTAGATTGTGCTATTAAATCATCAATGCTATGCTATACAGTAATGCATGCTATACCACAAGTAGTTATTATTTTTATTATTAAGAAATTATATCTCAATATTGATCATACACTGATAATTCTAATTTAAATAGCTTGAAATAAAAAATATCTAATCATTATTGTGTTCCATCTTCAACGTGTAGGCCGTTATATAACAGATCAGAATTCTTTGTTCCGTTTTCAAAAAATCTCAAGATATTTAATTTGTGCAAAGATGATTTTTAATTCAAAATTACAAAATCTGAAATGTATCTCAAGATTACAAAATTTAAAAAAATGATATCTACGATCGCAAATTTCAGGTTAGCATGTGAGAACATTACTATTTTTATTAAGTCATTATTTGTCTTAATTAATTTAAGTCATTAATCAGCTTAAACCGGTTTGAAACAATCACGAGACTTCTC
>JAOUZG010019845.1:0-10061 GCA_026289955.1 Argiope argentata
TGAAGCTGATTTGACAAAGTGTATAAATGAATCCAAAGAAATCATTACTCTCGGAAAGTTTTATTTACACAGCTGGCAACACAACTCTTTTGGATGCGTAAGAGACAATTGTAATGAATTCCAAGGTACTTCGCCTACCTTATAAGACGTTCCAGTTCTTGGCCTTATTTGGCCAAAAAATTGATGTCAGAAGTGACACGCAGAGTGAATCTGTAAAAGTAACAAAGAGATGTATTGTCTCAAAATGTCACAAAATATTCGACCCTACTGGAATTACTGTCTTCATGACTTTAATTCCAAAAATATAGCTCCAAGAAACGTGAAAATTTAAGGCTAATTATGATGATATTATACCAGAAGAAATTAATCATAAATTCGAAAAATGGGATAGACAGTGACATCAGTTGAACAAACTAGAAATACCAAGATGGATTCAGGGGCATAAGAACTCGAGGCATAGTTTGCATGTACTTTGTGACGCTAATCAACATGTCTATTCTACATGCATTTTCTTAAGATCCGCGAACTAATAAGAAGTCGCTTCTCATTTAGTAGCAGCGAGATCATGAATATTGGGTTGCTGCATCGGCGTGGGGCTTGCCAAAGCTATTTGCACTGACTTAGAAGAACTTGGTGGTATACCTATTTATTATTGGTCAGATTCTATGAACTGTTTATAATGGATTAAAAATGATGAACAATGGGGAACGTTTGTAATGAACCGAGTTAAGGAAATTAGATTGGGCAGAGAACCTCATCAGTGGAATCATGTACCTGGATATCTAAATCCAGCTGACTTTTCTTCTAGAGGCTGTTCAGTTAATACTTTGATAACTCGAAGATGGTGGTAAGGTCCAGCCTGGCTGACAGCGAAAGAAGAATAGTGGCCCATATCTAATTTATCTCCTGACAAGAATGCCATCAATGCAGAAAGGAAAAAAATTGTTTGTCACTTCTCTGTGTCCGATTACATTATAGTGTCCTTAATAAAATGTTTGTCATGTGAGAAACTGAGACGAGTTACAGCATGGATGATCAGATTTTGCAGAAATTGTAAACTGGAAAACTCTTGTCGTGTTACAGACATACTGACTCCTGACGAACTGAAAGAAGCAGAAAGAAAAATCATGTTGGTTGTACAAAAGACGTCATTTATTCCCGGTAAGAACGAAGGCTTAAAAATATCCAATATATTGTTGATCAAAATGGATTATTAAGAATGAAAACCAGGTTAACATTTCGGGAAGATACTCAGGATTTCAAATTTCCAATCATTCTTCCTTCAAATCATCCTATTGTTACAAATTTGATTATATCTAGACGTAAAGAACTTTTGCACTGTTGTATTCAGACGTTAATTGCAGGTCTTCGAGAAAAATATTGGATTTTGAAGGCCAGGAAAACAATTAGAAAGGTTATATGTAAATGTGTTACTTATAAAAGATTCAATGCCAAGCATATTGAAGTAATGTTTACTCTTCTGTCTGAAGATCGAATCAATGATGCTTCTTGTTTTGAAGTCACTGGAATAGATCTGGCTGGACCAGTCTTCTTGAGAGATGGAAGTAAATCCTGGATAGTTTTATTTAACTGTTCAATATTCCGGAGGGTGCATCTGGAATTGGTCTCTTCTATGTCTACTGATAAATTTTTTTCGCACTGAGAAGATTTATAGCTCGTCGAGGGAGACCAGCTATCATTTTTACAGATAACTGTAAAAACTTTGTGGGAAGCGAACGGCTTCTTAAAAAGTTAACTGGGATCAAATTGTTAGTGAGGGAGATGTGAGTAGAATCATCTAAAAAGTTATACCTTCATCTTCACCCTGGTGGGGAGGATGGTGGGACTTCTTATCGCTCTTGTTAAAGATCTTCTTAAAAGAGTATTGGATAAAACTAGCTTGAAGTAAGAAGAGATAAATTCCCTTTTGTCTTAATATGAAAGCATTATTAACTCTATCACCTACGTATCAGATGACAATGAGCTTTAACCCTTAACTCCAGCTATGTTTATGAGAGACTTAGTGAAACGTGGTGTGCCTGACCTTATTAATTTGGAATCTACAAGTCTTCAAAAGAGATACAGGTATTGTTTGAAGCTTCGTGAAGATCTACGTAAACGTTTCAGACTGAAGTATCTAGGTCATTTGAGACAATATACAAATAAAACTAGAACGTCGAATGGTGTCAATGTGGGAGGAATAGTCCTTATTGAAGATAAAAATCTAAAAATATTGAAGATAAAAATCTACTGGCCTTTAGGAAGAATCATTGAGATTTTTCCAGGTAAAGATGGTGTTATACGTCTAGTGAAAGTGAAAACAGCTAGTGGTGAAAAGTTATAAAACGTGCAACGTCTGTATTTACTTGAGATAAATGCAGTTTCGTCTGAACCTCTCCGACATCGAGCACTGAAATATACAAGAAAACCTTTTTAATGTACGAAAAAAAATCTAAGAAATACGACTGCTAAACCTGTGAAATCTTAAGTCAATAATCAGCCTGTACTGAACCAGAAAACCAGATTGGGACGAGAAATTAAGAATGTAAAGAGACTTTATCTTTGATCTCTTGATTTAATTTTGAGTTTTGAATTTTCAAACTCAAAAGGTGGTAATGTTGCGTGCTTGAGCGAAATTAGATGCAACTCGATTCTAGATTTTCTTATCCTAAAAAACTTCAACTACTACTTTGTAAAACCCGTGATGTCATTTTTTGTGTTCTATAAAAATAATGGATTTTCATTTTTAATATACTAAATAAACGTATGTTATTAAGATAATGGGTTCCCTTATTTAAGCGTATTGACTTGTAATGAAATAATAAAATATCCCATCTTATTCTACGATGTTAAAAGAATCTGATGATCCAGCGTTTTAGTAATTTGTAGATTTGATTTTGTATTACTGAATGCTGGTGCAAAGGTTTGTAATACCAAAATTACTAATTTAATTAAAGAATTAAAATGAATGAAAATACAAACTGAAAATTTATAACAAAAGTATGGTAACTAAAACTAATTTTTTTAAAAAAAGAAAAGCACCAAATGATAATCTTTTGAGCGCGAAATTAATTATTTAAATCGGAGAAATATTGGAAGATGACGTCATTTCATAGAAACGACGTATAACATTGATAATAAGTTGAGGGAAAATATAATAAAATCTTAATTATTTATGGTGAAGTAAAAAAATTTTTTGCCTTCGTGTTTTTTTTTAAGTTTTAAAACAATAAGACAGGGTTTTAATTGTTATTTTTACTTATATGAAGATGATACATTGTGAAATTCAAAGAATTTTCCTTCGTAAATGTAATGAATCTCCTCATTTTAATGAATCCTGCCAAAATAAAAACGCTATCTGCTACAATTTTGCCCGTATATTTAGGAGACATCAAAACCCCCTAACTAAAGCAATATCTTGTTCTCAAGTGATAAAAAATAAACCATCTGTCATTCCAAATTAAACATGTAAAAAAGTAATTTTCAGTACGTGTCTGCATGAAATGAAACATGATATCTTTGGAAAGTAAATCTAAGGAAACTTTTTCTGTGATATTTTACAATACATATATTACTAATTCAATTAAACAATTTTATTTAAGTCAAATAGGGCTTAAAATCTACAAGACTTCTTCTATAATCGGAGCTCAACAACTAATTTGTAAACTTTTCGTAATCGACATGTATTTCTTAACAAATGGTCTAAAGTGAAATATATAATTATATTCTTAGAAAAGTAAGGTAAAAATGCTGATGAAGGACGATTTTTAAATTTTTACATGTATCATCTGTCCTGTGGATAATATTTAACAAAATATTCGTGAGACACTAAGATCTTACATTTTTTAAAAATGACACTCAAATGAACTGAATGAATCCTTCAAGTTGACCGATTTATGAAAATTTCAGTTTCATTATTCCATAAAAACTGACGATTTCAGATTCTTTATCTACCGTCTCAAAGAAGTCAATAAGAGTTTCTCAAGAGTAATTAGCCTAGATTATGAAAATGTTGATTTTTCTAATCTTGCAATATTTAAAACTCAATAAATCTGATATATTTGATTACAAAAGATAGAAACGTTTATTTATTTATTTATAATTTGAAATATTAAGAATATTTTACAGAATCTATAAGATTAAAGGACTTTCTAAATTTTAAATTTCAAATTTTTTAAAAAAAATATTTAAAAACAAAAATAAAATAAAATATTATTGTTGAGAGTATTTGTATACATTTAAAAATAAAGTTAAAAACTGAATTTTTCATTGAATCCATGAAATGTTTGCTTAATACCTCTTTGAAATATTATAAATTGCAAAATTTTATATTTTAATTTTTGAAGAAAACATAAAAATTTCAATGTCGGACTGCTCTGCATTTCATACAAAGTTTTATTTAAACACATGCTTCGATTGATTAAATAGGTCTTAATATTAAATGCAATTATAGTTCATTTCCACTTTAATTTAAAACTGAATTTTACTGGCGCTCATAGAAAATCAGAGAAAAGAATCAGAGTTCAAAGATAAGGACTGCTTAAGGTCTACGTAAGAGCATAAGTGAATTGTATGACTATCGAAATTTGAAGCTTAAAAATATTCTTCTGAAAACGTATTATGAGATCAAGTTAAATAAAAAATCTAATTCAACCTTTTAGTCGGCATTAATGCTGGTGAACCAAAGGCGGCTAGTAAGAAAGAAAAACGAGTTTGTCAGAACATAATGAAGTGTTTTATACGAATAGATGATGAAAGTATGAACATCATCTTCTGTAGAGATTTCGGTAAAGAGTAGAACGGGAGGCGTTCAAAATACAATATCTTGTACTTAATAAAATATTCTCGAGGCACTAATATTTTAAATAGGAAAAGTTACACTTGAATTAACTAAACCAATAATTGAAATGAACTGATTTAGGAAAATTTGAATCTCACTACTTTATAAAAACGTACAATTTTAGACTTTTCCCTCCACCATTTAAGTAAAATATCTATTTCCGGGACAATCAGTTCTCAGCATTTCCCGTAGTTTCATAATTAAATGAATGTGTTTGTATTGCGGCTGTAGACACCAGACCACACGTTCTAGAGCTACCCGACTCGGCGCAGACGTGACTTGGAGGGCGAAATTGCACACATCGGAGAGATTCTTTCGGAATTTCCCATCAACCAAAAATGAAACTAAATTTCGGCATTCTTCCTCGATTGAAATCCACAAATTGTGGAGCAAAAAACTGGTTTTTAAATTATCCTGAAGTTTAAAGCATTATTTTCTTCAATTATATCAATGTTTTATAATGGAATAAATAATTATGTGTTATGTAAATGGAGTCAATAAATGCTGTGCTGTTACGAAATTAAAATTTGTGCATTTATCCTCGGCCTCGTAAATCATATTTATCAAAATATTCTTGAGAATCGGATATCTTAATTTAAAAAAATTTGCACTTCATTAAAGAACATTAATCTCTAAAGCTTATAGATTTATGAACATTTCAATAACACGATTCTTTATAAATGGACGATATTAGATAATTTCATCGACCGTCCCAAAGAAGCCAATCATCTTCTAAGATTTCTCAAAAGTGATAGACATAGAATATGAAAATGCTGATCCTTGTGATATAGCAATATTCAAAACTTAATAAATTGGTGAGATTCCATTGCAAAAGATAATAATAAAATTTTATTTAAGATAACATAAAAATTTAATTATTTGAAAGTTGGTGTGTGAAGAAAATTCGTAGAATCTGATTCTTAAGGACAAAAGGACTATATAAAATTAAAATTTCATAATTTTTTGATTTAATATAAACTGAACAATTAAAATATTATTATTAACATTATTTATATTCTTTTTAAAAATAAAACTAAAAACTGGATTTTATGATGAATCTATGAAATTTTCGCCAAATAATTCTTTGAAATGTTATCAAAGTTTAAAACTATTCTGTAGTGCACATAAGACTTCAATGACAGAAGATTCTGCTGTTGCTTCTCATGCTTGTTATTTGAAGAGAAGTCTAGGTTCAGTAATAAAATATCTTTATATTAATTGAAGCTTCTTCGCTTCCACTTTAAAATTAAAATTTAGTGGCCAGGATAGAAAGAGAGAGAGATGAGTTGTACAATGAACAGACCATCTTAAGGCCTACATAATAGTATAAATGAATTATATGACCGTCAAAATTTGAAGTTTAAAAATATTTTGTTGAAATACTGTTTTGGGACTAAGTTACATAAAATATTAATTGAACATTTAAGGGAGTATTAATACTTTCGAAATGGCTGGTCGCCAAAGGCGGCTAGATTTTCCTTAAAAATTATATAACTTTTCAAATAAAAATTATCTAACATTGACAACATTCTATTCAGTTGCATGCTAACGCAATGTATAGTATTTTGTGAAGAATACTGAGCATGGATTACATGTCTTCTTTCCCATTGATTGTCCCCCCCCCCCATCGAAAGGGTCACTTTGAAGTGAAATTAATATTTTTCCATCATGGTGATTGGACCTCGAAACCTTGGAGGGTACCATAATTATTGAGAGTTTCACTCTTCCCACAGATGACGAGACGTACTTCCTACGGGAAGTTCTGTATCGTGGCTTGTGATGGCTCTAGGGTGTGAACTACAGTTCCAGCTAGTTTTGCTGTTGTTTCGGTCTGGTCATTCAGTTTTATGTTTTATTCCGTGTACCTACTTGCGGGTCGGAGAGTCTGGTATGACTTGCTTTCCATCGATTGTATCCAAATTCCAATCCAAATCTATAAGGCTTGATAAAAGACAACATATCAAATGTCATTCGTTTATCCTATAAAATTTTCAAATGAATAAAATTCGCATATGCATGTTTATACAGAGTGAGAAATGTCAAGTCTTTGAAGGATAATTACCAGAATTTGAAACATTTATGTAATGATCATGATAAACTTAAATACTTAATTTTACTTTTTTAGTATTTGTCTTTTTCCATTTTCATATCCACATACATTCTGACAGGCAGACAGGCAGATAAACTTCCCATCGATCAATTTTGTGCACAGTGTGTTAGAAATAATATATTGTTATAACACAAATATGTCTAAATTTCATTTTTGCTAAATTGGCAGGATTTTGAATTAATGGCATTTAAACATAGTTAAAGAAGAATAAGAAAAAGAAAGAAAAATACCCCCAAACTTCCTTTTAAATATTGGAAATGGAAAAGCTGACCAAAATTTGGAGGTATAACTGTTCTAAATTTCAATATTTTCTCTTAACATATATTTTTATGCGAGAGTATTTCATAGCAAATATTGTAAAACAAACTAAATATATTTAATCTAATACAAAATAAATGAAATCACAATTGACTGAAATACCTGGAATTCATAATAACACATAAAATAAATAACTACTATTATTCACTAAATATATGTTACATTAAGAATATCATGAATATATTTTAGAGGAAATATTAATATTTTAAAATTTCCTTTACAAAAAGAAATTAAAGACATTGAGTTCAAATTAAGGTACTGAGACAAACTATATAAAATTGAATAGTTCAGCTCAATTTTTTATAAGTTCAATGCTATAATAATACTTTGCATAGTTTATCTTTTAATTCCATTGTAGATCATTTAATTTGAAAAATGGCTTATGTGATGATAAAGAGATTAAGATGAATCTTTGATGTAATTCTAATAATTATAAAGGTATAATTATAACAGCGATTAAAAGAATAATTTCATGAATACAATAGACAGTTTCATGTTGTTGAAGAAACACTTTTCTAACAGAAATTCTGCGATGTAAATTGAATGAAAAACAAAGAAATTAACATCCAAGGAAAAAAGCCCTACTTTGCCCAATTCATCTATTTTTGTAGAACAGGGCAAACATCCTTAGCTTACATCCACTCCTATGTGGGGCTGATTTATGTTTGCTGTAATTTCATAAGAGAGATTCCAGGAATTCCATGCTTGGCTATAAATTGCCGAGTCCCTGAGTTGTTCAGTCTTACTGCTCACCGTATAAAAATGATTTATATTCTCAGAAAGAAACAGGAGGTAGTAAAAACATGGTCAACATACCCAAATTTGGAAAATTGCATTAAAAAAGGCAAATGAAATAAAAAGAACACTGTCTAGCTTCAGAGAGGACAAAGAGCAAAATATGCCTGAATTACTGTTTGATAATAAATCCATTTTTTCTCGCCAAAAGTAAAAAAATACCATCAGAGTCTACAAACTTATGCTCAGTAAAACAAAAATTTAAAAAAGCCAAAAATAAATAAATCCAAAAATAAAAAAAACCACCAGATTCTACAAACTTAACCTTAATAAGAAAAATAAAATACAATATACTGGTATGTTGTAGTCCCTGCGGGACAAGCGCCTACCATGGAACGTACAGAATTTTTGAGACCGTCTTTAACTGGCCGAGTGTGAACACCTCTTCATCGCCAATGGCATGCAATTAATAATACATACAATAGGGTCGAAGAGTATAAATATTTTTAAAACCTGATGTTGAATTTCATTTTACTCCAATTAATAGTTATCACAAATACTTAAAAGCGTACCAATAAGATTTTAGTTTGAATATTAATAATGAAAAGCAAATAACTCTTTTCCTCTAATATAAATGAAAAAAAAAACCAAACGATAAATTCGTACTTTTTATCGAGAAAAATTATATTTGCATTTAAATGAAACAGTAATATTTACCAATCATGGATAATTTATTCAAATTTTTTTATTACATTATTATTACTTGCATTTAATTTATTACAATCATTTAACTGAAACAGTGTTATTCGTAAATAATAGCTTTTAGGAATCAATTTTTTTTTGCCAACTAACACAAGTTCTGGATTTTACTAAAACTTTCGTATTTTCGTAATACTATAAATTGAAACAACCTTAGACTTGTAAATTATTTATATGATATATATATCTTGATATTTATTTTTCAAAAATACTAAATTATTCCCTATAGAATTAAAAATTAATTTTTTTGTAATAATTGACAACATACGTTGTATTATGACGAGCCTATCAAATCTAAACCATCAGTGGCTACAGATGAGACATTTGTTATTTAATTTGAATTAAAAGTCAGGTTCATTATTGGCTTCAGTTCTTCCTTTAAATTATTTGAATATGAGAACAAACATATTTTAGTTTTATGATTACATGTCCAGATACGGCATGCATTTCAAAGCCAGTAGGAAGCGACGAATCGTTCGGGTAGGCTCGAAGGTAATAGCTATTCATGTGCTGCTAATTTAAACAGTGAAGAAACTTTTAACCCTTTGAAGAGAAATACGGATGCATATTTGGACCATTTAGAATTTTTGACTTCAATTAATTTTGATCATGAAATCAACAAAGTAATTAAAAAATTGTACATTCTTGCTTAAAATATGCTTGTAGTTTATAGAATATTTATGAGAAAAAATTAATTTTTCTGTAACTTTTCTTATATTAGACCAATTAATTACAGTTGAACTCGGAAATAATTTAAGTAAAGCATTTAATGTTTCAATAACTTCACTGACATCCAATATGACCTTCATCACCAATAACATGAGCTGCAGTCGCTAAATGGCGAAAAAATTAAATAAAATGCTTATTTTCCCTTTCTTTCTCTCCTTCCAATAAATAACATGAAAACTGCTTTTTCAAACCAAAATTGGCTACTCATTTATATGTGGAGCTTTAATTTCCATGATAATAGAAATGCTGAATATAAATTTCTTAATAAAAAGCCTGCATCATACATTTTAGCTTAATATATTCAATATAAACATATTCAAATCACAAAGGTTTTCAATTATTCGAAAGAAAACTGTTATTTTTCCCATTTAAAAATGCTATTAGTATTCTTGAACAGCTTTAACTTTGAAGTTCTGCGAGTTTTATTTAAATCAGGATACTTGGAATAAAGACCGTGGCACGAAATAACATTTTACTATATAATTTAGGGCTCAAGAAAATATTCAAAACCAATTTCCTTAAGACTGAATTTCGTTAAGAAATAAAAGAATGGAAAAAGATTTAGATTAC
>JAOUZG010019856.1:0-11402 GCA_026289955.1 Argiope argentata
ATCATATTGTGTATGTAGAAAAATTTGTAAGACTATTAAAACCTTCTGTAACATTGGTGAAAAAGTGTTTTACTAATGTTTAAATTTGCAATATTGCTTTCCAGCTCAATAAATCACCTTGTTAAAAAACAAAGTTTTATGGATAGATATAATGGATGCCGAGTCAAAGACCTTGGAATTGCCGACCATTTTGGTGGTGACAAAAATTGGTATATTTCTTAAAATTGTTGGAATTTTAGAGACGATTAAGAGCGAAGATATGATATCTTTCTAGAAACCTTTTTACTTTATCGTGAAAACTATCAAAAAATCGAGAAACAAAGTAGTGAGTATAACTGAGCACAAGCTAGTAGTTCAGCGAAGTGTCTATTTGGACTCTTCGTTCGTGTCCTTCGAAATTTCTCTGAACGCCATGTCTGTTACAATTATTTATTATTGTTTGCTGCTCTTCTGCTGTTTTTTTTCCAAATGTTTAGATTACGTGATGTATGTTCTTTATTATTGGTTTATCTTGTTTTCGTGTAAAATAAATTCGTTATCGCATCGTTATTTGCTACTGCCCTTGTTGAACTTACTGTACACTTTCAGATAGCTTTTCATAACAACAGGTTTAGCTATATGTAAATGATATGGTAAGTTTTATACAATATGTTAGTATTTATGTAATGTGAATAAACAAAGAGATTATTTTTCATCTGTTTCTCTTTTAGTGTTATTTTTACTTTTAGTTAAATGTTAATATTTAACGTACGTTAATGTACAGTTAATTGGAGAATGTAGAGCATGAATCAAATAATTTGAAACTGCTCACGTTCCTTTCAAACCCTTTCCTCCTAATGCGTAGTGTGGAGTCGGGATTCAATAAAAATGTATCCCAGTTTGTGATTGTTGAGGAGATTTCATTTTGTATTAGCTGTTTTGATCAGGCTGCTTTAAATCCTGTTTCTGATCTAGTTAAATGAAAACTCAACGAGAATCTTTATAATAAATTGAAAGTTGCCTAGTTAGTCAACTTGTTTACTTCGATATTGTCTGTTTACGCAAGTTGCTGTCTTAAATGAGGCTTAGAGATAAAAAAAAACACCTTTTCAAATACTTCATGAGAAGAATTATCTTCAGAGAAATTAAGATAATCTGTCATGAGAATGTTTTGGTTACAACATCTTCCACTGTAGTCACAATAAATTTTATCGGCTGCCCAATGAATTTCAGTCTCGCACTCAAAAAAATCAAGTCGTGGAAGTATCTTGTCTCGGATCCATATGCAAATTCAGAGGAGATCAAATCTGCACGTTGTTGTTGTTGTTGTTGTTCTTGTGTTTCGCTTTACAACGGAAGGAGGGATGGAGTAGCCTCTGAGGGTACTTGGGACCCCTGAGTAACTGAGGGCAGAGGTCTGACTTTTAGCTCACATGCGTCACAAACCCTTTTTACGGGGCGGATTATACATTCCAATCATTCATCCACAGATCGTAATTTAGATCTGGAGCAGAGAACGATCACCTTTGACCCATTACCCCCCCCAGTGGTATTACTCTCGACATGAACTTTTTGACCCCGTCGGATCTAATGTGCGCCAGCCACCACACACACTGAGAGTCCCATGGGATGCGAATCAAACTCCCTAGCAGCCATGCTATCTCGACCCTGCGAGAGTAATTTTAAATGTATTTTTAAGGTTTTTATTTATACAGAATGACACGAGAAAAAAATGTCACAGTCACATCATGATACATGCTCTTTTCTAATAAATTCTTTTATCCTCTAATAAATACACTTGTCATCTAATCAATATTTTTATTATCTGATAATTAAATGTTTGTTAAATAAGATTATTTTGTGTTGTAATAGCAACGATTCCCTCTATTTCGGATTGAATGGACTTTACTTGAGGACAGCACAAACAAATTTATTTACAGTTATTTACAGGATGACTTGAGAAAGGAAAATTTCAGATAAAAACAATCCAGCAGTCAGCAGTCACTTACAGCGTGAACTCAAGCCGTACGCACAATAAAAACAGACTGCAAAATAGATATCGTACAGCACAGCAAAGAGTAAATCGCAGCGAGATCAATTATACAACGTTAACAGCAAATGTAAACACAGCTCACTAATAACAAGCGAGAAAAGTAATCCTCTAGTCCAGCGAGACGCTTCTCTTCCGAGAGGAAACTGCCGAAACTACGGTAACCCTTCACTTATACAGCCGAGCGAGCAGGAGCCCAAACTCACGCTTCATGACGACTTCAGCGGCTACCAGACTATTTCTTTCTCCAAACAAACCCGGCTGGCGCGAAACTCCTCGTCAAACGTCGCCAACTTCGGTGTACTACCGCGGTGGTCGTCCACTTTTAACAATATACACAATCATTTTTGTATAAAATTGGAGAAAGTTTTTTTATAGAAATTAAATTTAAAAAAGACATTTCTAATCTAAAAGAGTGTTAATAATTTATACTTATTTACAGAGTAACTAATCGTTCGTATGATCAATTAAGTATTTTAACTATTTTGCTGTAAACTTCGATCACAATTATTTAATCTGTATAAAATGTCAATTACTGTATTTAAGCAACCTTTTAAATGCATAAATGACTAGAAATCAAACGATAAGATTCCAGGTTAATGATTAGCGATTCCAGTAAGTCATTATTTCCGATGCTTATTCTATATAAGTCATTATGAAAAATAATATTCATTTTTCTATACAAGAAAGAATAAAAAGAATTTCAGAGAATAAAGATTTTCGTAGAATTTCCATTTAAATTAGATGATATTGGTATTAAGTTATTATTAAAATAAGATCTTATTCCTCATTAATCTTCGTTTAAGATTATATGAATATGCAAACAATAAGAATTTAGAAATGCGGGATTATTTGAAAATTCTCTAAAGCTCTTAAGTCTGACATTTTAAAATGACACTATTTGCAATAAATCTGCTAATTATGTCCAACTAGTTGCTCTCAAAGGGAATTGAACTCAAGGGATGGAACAATATCAACCTAAATTTATTAAATGAAAGAGCATTTTTCTTCCATCGTTAGATCGATTTGCGTCTAAAACACATCGATCAAGATACCAGATAAGCATTTAATGTTTGGCTTAAGCCTCTTAAAAAGGAAAAAAGTTTCCCTAAACGGTAGGAAACTCGACTTCTTGCAAGAAAAGAGCTCAGTTAAAATGATCTTCAGTTTAGTAGTTTGTTAGAAGCAATTAAGGGGACAAAAAAAAAATCGATCAATCATTATTCCTAAGAGTCAGATTATTTTGTGGACTTTTATCTTATCTTTAATTTGAGAAAGTATACTTAAAACCTTAATAAAAGAAAAAAAATAATTAAAAACAGTTATAGTCTGAGTAAATTAGTCTGTAATTACAACCTATCTTTATTGAGTCGGTAGTTAACATTAAATTTTAAGTCTTCTTGGGACTAATATATATACTGTTTCATTATTAAATAAACAACAAAAAATATTTAAAAAACGATTATAAATTATACCAATATATAATAAATTCTATCAATATTACTAATAATATTATATATAATAATAATTATATACTAATATAATTATAAGTAAATTATTAGTATACTAATAATTACTATACTATAATCATTAGTATACTAATAATTCTAATTATTTAAATTAATTTATTTTAATAATAATTATTAGTATACTAATAATATTTAGTATACTAATTATTTAATAATTGTTTCATTATTGTATATTCAATTTTTTAAAAACTATAATTAATTGTTTTAATGTATAATAAATTATATTAATATTAATAATTATATGATATACTAATATAATTATTAGTAAATTATAAGTATACTAATAATTACTATACTATAATTATTATTATATTATTATTATACAGACCAAAAGTTAGTATACTAATAATTATATTATATATAAATCATACTAATACTAGTATTAATATAATTTGAAAAATTTTTAAGAAATCTTGTCGAAATTAAAAAAAAAACTTCTAGATTAATAGATTCATTTAATTAATAATTCATTTAATAGATTCTATTCTTTTTTTATGTAGATTCTTAATAGAAAATTACTTATTTCAATGGTTCTCACGACAAAACTTCGGGAAAATTTTTGTAGTCCTTGACTGATTGTGGTCTCTAGAGCCCCAAATCATCCTTTATTAAAAAGTTAATATTACAAATGTAATATAATCCATATTAATTTTTAAATTGGAGAAGAAATTAATCGTAACCTAAAATAATGAAGAAAACATATATTGTCTTTTAAATTTCGCTTTATTCCAGCAGCATGGCTCAAAAATCACAAGGCATGACAAAAAAAAAAAAAAAAAGCCGAAACATTTTTCTCTGGCCTTATATACTATGATCTACTCATAAATCACACATGTGAAGATTTCTGAAAGGAATTCTTATACATTTCACCTTATGTTGACCTTTAGACATGGGGAAAGCAGAATCTTTTTAAAAGAATTTATTTTATATAAGTGATTTATTATTCATTGAAGGAGTGCTCTAAAAGAATATTTACAGCAGTGATTTGTTATCCATCCACTCAGCACATGAAGTAATTACGTGTTATCTTCGAATTTCATTTAATTTATTAAATACGAAAATTGGAATGGATCAGGAAATAACATTTAGAAGGAAGTTACTACGAGTTAATTAAGACAAACTTTAGGAAACTTTTTTACTTTTTTAAAATTAGAGTTTAAAATATCATTACATACTATATATACACGAGTGTATAACGTAAGCCTTATTAATTTTGAATTGAAAACAGACTTCAGAATCAAGGCCCAAATACACGGAGAAGACACATATTGACTTTTTGATTTCTTTTTATTCTAACAGCGCGGCTCAATAAGCACAAGCAGGGAAAAATTCATGCAAAAGGACGAAACATTTATCTTTGGTGTTTAGTTAAAAAAAAAGAACTAATATATTCAGTATTATATATTATGATAATATCATAAATCACACACGTGTAGATTTCCGAGAGGAATTCTTATAAATATCAACTTTATGTTGACCTTCGGACAAGGGAAACGCAGGATTCTTTTAAAAGTGGATAAATTATTATGTGTCCAGTGGATAAACTCCATGTGCCCAGTGGATAAATTATTATCCATCCACTGGGCACATGGAGTAATCAATGGCGTATTATCTTTATATTACTTCATTTGATTTATTGAAAAAAGGGGGAATGTATCAGGAAATAATAGAGCATTTTAGATTGAAGTTTCTATGAATTAAATTAAGACAAAACCTTGGAAATTAATTACTATTGATATTAGTTAAAAATATAATCACACGCACACGCGCGCGCCATGTTCTCTTGTGAACTGGATAACTAGAGTAATTTTGTTTGGAATTTAACTGGCTTGGAGTATGTTGTAAGAGATGTTCAGTCTCGGACGAATGCATTTTCTAAAGTACCTTTTCTAATTCATAACGGGTGGAAAATGATTTGTTGTTGAATTTTTCATTTCGCAATAGAGATATTGAAGATAGAAAAATAACAATTGTTGATAAATAGCAGACCAATTACCTCCTTATTAAAATGAGCAACCGTTGTTTTTAAAGTGTTACGATAACTGTAATATCTTAGAATTTAGGGGTTGAACAAATGGTTTCAAAACCATAATATGAACTGAAAGTCGTTTTTTCTAGCTCTAATTTGATTATTTCTTTGATTACATCAACAATTTATACTGTCCGATAGTAATTGAGATGTAAAGGAATCTACCTTTGCCTTTCAGCTTGCCGGGAGGATTTTTTTTTAATGTGATATATAAAGTTTTGAAATCTATATTGGGAATTTCAAAACTCAAGACAGGCACATAAGAAAGTGGTAGAATACAGCTAGATAAATATAAGTCATCAATTTATATGTATTTGCAGTTCAAATTGTTAGACACTAGACAATGCTTTACAGAATTACATGTTATCGTATTAAATCGATAATAAGAATTATTTTGATTCAGTTTGAATCAGAGATTACTAAGTTATACTGAGGATGAAAATCTTTATCGAGTGCTGACATTGACCATATAGCTGAAATAGGGATAGATATTTTGGAGATAGGTCATAAAATTTCATCTATCTATAAATCTCTTAAGATTAAAGAGAGGAAGATTATTTAACTTGAATGAATTTTTTTCATCATTTGTCTTTCAATCAATCAACGTTTGTAATGTAATAAGTCATCAATCAAAAGAAATGTCAATCTAGTTTGAAATAAAGCAATTATGAGAGAAATCAGTAATTATATTATCTTGATAAATTTTCTATCTGAATTATAGGAAGATTTCTTTTAAAAATTCGACCGACAATTTCGGCTCTGATAGAAGTCTTATTGGATTATTTGAACAGGCGAGAATTTTGGTGAATATCTCAAATGAATTCAGAAATAGACTATTAAACTCAAAATGGGTAAAATTATTCAGTGTTCTGAAAAAGCACATTTGATTGTCTAATTTCAACTGCCTGTCAACTTAAGTTACACATTAATGAGGAGTTTTCATTAATTTCCTTTTTTTATTCTCTATTTCATCTTTTTTTAGCTTCAATTTTATGAAATGAGAAAAAGAGATGGGAGGGAGCTATTCTATTCCTTATATCTCCGGGTAAAAAGAATCTATTTTCACCTTCTGTTTACCAACAGAAATTTTTCTATTTAAAATTGAATAACTTCTGACTGATCGAAATGCTAATTTTAATAAAAAAATAAATTAATAATTAAATGTTTTAAATTTTTTTATAAAAACATTATATAATTTTCGGTTAAGAGGTTTATTAATATATGTATCCACTATTCACCCCTTTAAAATCCATCATTCTACTATTTCTCTGACATATTTTTGGAAAAAAGCAGTTGATTTTTCATTTGTTGTAAATCCCTTTAAAATTAGCAATGTGGAACTTTTATTTAATAAAAGATATTGATAAAACATATACATTCATTTTTACCAATTTCAAAAATTGAAATAATAATAATAATAAGGAATAAGCCCATCCTTTAAAATTGTTCCCAGAACACGTTGATGGATGGCTCTAATGGTGTAAATTTAATCTCCAAATGGAGATTTCCAAGCAAATTCAGCTCATAAAATGAAACCTTAATCCATAAAGCGTGAGGCGAGTTTTGGCAAACCTCGTGGAAATTTAATTTCGTAGCGGCTGCAGTCTTCGCGTAATTCTCATAAGGCTGAGAAAAGCCAGATAACTTCTTGCGGTGTTGGTGGTGATCCATCAACTGGTTAGATAAATCGACCAGGATAAGCGACTTTGATTTACTGTGCGATTCTTTTACTCTGGAAACATAACTTAGCAATTCCCATCTCACAAGCCATGACACCTGCTTCCTCTTTTCACCCCTTAAGCTAGAATCTTAATGTTAGGAGATCTCTTCCAGGTTGAGACACGATTCTCCAGGATAATTAATGGTTCGAAGTGATATTTGCTAGCGTCATATAAGAGGATAGTGGTTAATCTTTTAATATACTTAATGGGTTAATTTTGCGATATCTTATTTTTCAAGTTTGCTGTAAATCTCTTTTATTTGATAATGTGGGTTTAGAAGTTTGTTATTTCACATCGCTCAATTTATTGTTAAAGTAAAGTGACTCCCCCGTGGTGGCTATATGATGAAAAATTCAACAGGTTCAGCAAAGGATATTAATGCTTTATTTCACACAAAAATACAAAATACATATAAAAATACAGATGAAACATACAAATAATATCACGCGAGAAATAAACAGTATACAAGTAAAAACTCCCTTTTAAAAAACCCCTCTAAAACCCAAAGCATTTAAAGCAACTTAGCTCAAATGCTTGCTTGAGCTTGACTCAACTGCTAACTTTTGACTGTTTCTCAGATTTTTATATCCTCCATGAAAGACATTGAATGTTCTAGAACAAATTATGAAACTCGAATTCTAATGGTTCTATTACTAAGATTCTAGAATACTCTGGATCCATCACTAAAATCTTTGTCAAGTCATTAAAGCCGAAAGTCATTGACTATTTTATTAAAACTTACTGCATCTGTAAAATTTATCTCTTAAGTAACCCCATAGTCAAAAATCACATGCGACTGAGTCAGGTGAACATGGATGTTATGTTGTGGAAAATGCATAATGCAATTCCGTGTAAAAGGATATTGCAGCGATTATTGAACGTCACTTGCAATGTAAAGGGATTCACAATGTTGTTGGAAAGTTGTTGTCGCAAAGCAGCTATATTGGTGAAAGTTCTGGAATGATGATGGTGAGGATGATGTCGTGTCCAATTTTAACCACGAAAAGAGGGGTGCAGTAGCTTCTGAGGATATGGACCCCTGAGCACCCGAGGGCAGAAGCCTGACTTCTAGCTCATATGAGGATGAAACACACACCCACACGCTTGCACAGTCCCTTTTTACAGGTAGGGGGACATTCACAAAGCTCACAGATAAAATACAGAAGAACAACAATGGCCGAACCGGGACTTGAACCTGGGACTCACAGAACAAGAGGAAGAAGCTCTACCTCTGTGCCAGAAAGACGGCAAAAGTTCTGGAATGATCACACATTATGGCATATCTCAATAACGTGCAACAGTTTAGAACTGTCTTAGAAGTAATTTCATCAAAGAAAAACGACCCAATTAAAAGGTGAAGACGATTTATACAGTATGGAATATGTTGAGGTATTTGCTGGACTTGGTGAGGATTCTCAATGAACAATATGCATATTCAAAAGTCAATCTCATTGGTTGTCAAGATGGATGAATTATGAAGATCGCTATAGTCAGGTTTTAACCCTTGTCCGTGACTATTTTATACGAATAGATTTGAATGTTACCTACATGCATATCCATATCAGAATGCATGGTACTTTGATACGGTGAGAATTTTGTTGCATTCTAATGGATTGTTCAGTAACAGCGATTTCAACATGATATATCACCTGTAGTATCCGCAGTTTTCGCTTACGCCTAACTCGAAATGTAAAGCTAATAATTTTCTCGAATTATTTGATCATTGTCGAAGAATACATAGTATTACTACACCCATAACATAAGATTTGTGTCTTCAGTTCAAGCGAAGCGTTTGACTGATAGAAAAGCTTTAATAGCAGGGAACTCTCTGACAAGGACATAACCATCGTGGTGGTCTAAGAATATACAGAATATGTTCGTTCTTCTTTTTAACTATTACGATGTTATTCTAGGCAGCCTCTAATTGTTCCAATAAAATTCTCATAGTTTGATATTCATATTTTTCAAAAATGAAGACATTAATTCCTCCACCTCACTCACCAGGGTATTTCATGTAGGAGTAGGTGATAAGCGGATAGCGCTAGGCCCGAACTCACAATCTTATTGTTACTAGCCGAGTATCATACCGATCAAGCAAAAGGACCCTTCAACTTGAAGGATATTATTTGGCTTATAAGGCAATCACCACATAGGGATACATTAATTCAGACCATCCTGTATCTAAGCTTGCTTTTCCAATAAAAAAATAAAGCTTATTCATTCGAATTTTTAAAACAGGTCACAAAATTTTCCTATTCTATTATTAATATAGAGGCTCATCGATTAACAATCATAATTTGTTCCAATGCGACGTCTGGTAACTGAATTAGTCTTTACCCAATCATCGATTTACTACAAATTCGATGTGGTTA
This sequence comes from Argiope argentata, assembly GCA_026289955.1. Taxonomy (NCBI): domain Eukaryota; kingdom Metazoa; phylum Arthropoda; class Arachnida; order Araneae; family Araneidae; genus Argiope; species Argiope argentata. Next base: position 9,681 of record JAOUZG010019856.1, read on the forward strand.
AGATTAGTTTGCTCTCGTTAAATGCCAAAATTCATTAATTAATCATATAACATCGTAAAAGGTTTACTAACATTTATGGAGTTAATCATCCACTATAATTTTAATTTTTGTTTCATATAGGAATTATTAACAAAACTTCGAAAGGCAAATTTTTTTTTGATTTTTTTTGAATTAATATGTTAATGTGTTTAACGCACTTACATCAATCTGGCTATCATTGAAATTTCTTTTTTTCGGTAGAATCATCAAATGATCATTAATAGCAAGTATTTAATACAGTCTATAAAGACTTTGGAAGTTAAAAAAACGTAAACCCGAATTTCGTTTTATTGGTGGAACATAAAAACTTTTCAGAAATTCTTTTCTTTCACCCCTCCCGGCCATCATCAAAGAACAAAATATCACGGAATAATAATTATTTTTGTAATCGATAATGTGATTTTTTTTGTCACTTTGATCAGACCTTTGCTTGTTATTAAGGAATATTTGTAATATTTTCTTTTATTCTCACGTCAAACCTAATATATTTTTTTGAATAAATTTAGATAAAATGTGGAAAAGTAGTAGTTCTTTATGATGTTAGAACATGATGTTTTGGTTTGAGGTATTTGAAACCTCAAAATGCATAGACTAAAAATATGCGACATCGGTTTTGAGGTATCGATTTTTCGTTAATAGGGTTATTGGTAATAATGTAGAAGGTTGTCACATTTGACGATTTATTGTCAAAAATCATTTAAAAATAGAAATTTAATTTGTAATTCAAGGATTTTTGTCAATGGCAATGTTGTTACATTTTTGTTGTTGCTAAAATGGTTTTACCATGAGAGAACATGATATTCTATAGGTTTGATGTTTTTGAAGCCGCAAATTAGAGGGCAGAAAAATTGGCGATTTATCTCTTTGGGGGCATCCATTTTCCGTTTTCAGGGTTATAGACAATGGTAAAGATGGTTTTCACATTTGGCAACATACCACCACCGAAAAGTTACAACTTGGCGTGAATGCCCGTCATGTACTCGATTTTCGGTATTTGCATATTCCGATAGTCATGATTCCTCCAAACCTTTTTAATCTGGTTAATGACTTAAATTAATTAAGACAAACAATACCTTAAAACAATTAAGTTCTCACATAACAGGAAATTTGAAATAGCAGATTTCAATTTTTTTTTTTACTTTCAGATTTTTGATTTTTCCGTTGAAGATTCATATGTATTTTTTATATCTTTATATGCAATAGAATGTAAAAAATATCTTATTAAGTTATAAAATACACTTTTTTCATTTTTCCTATACATTTTTATTTATTTATTTTTGATGTTTGAAATTAATAGGCATGAGTAGTGAAGATTGAATAACTGATCATATAATTTTTGAATGAAGGAAATGTAGCAGAATTACATCTAATGCAAGATTCAACGTAAATGAATGAAATTATAATATATATAAACCGGATTACTCCCAAAATAAAAATATGATGTAAAACAATATAAAATAATTTCTGTGCGACTTCTGATTTTTCTACCGGATTTAATTCATTTCTCTTTGAATCTTTTACACCATAAGCCATTTCATTATTCACTGCCTATAAACTTCTTTTGCCTCAAACTGATAAAATCGGATGCTGCTTCGATTTTTTAGTTCATTCAGTTCTTTATAACATCCAGGATCACCAGCATACCAATAACATAATTTATTCTCTGGATATTTTAATTATTTT
>JAOUZG010019857.1:0-15077 GCA_026289955.1 Argiope argentata
CTCTGGTGCAACTGAACCGATCATTGACTGGAAATGGTTATGTTCAGCTGCTTGCAGATCACTTGCAGCCATTCATGGACTTCACGTACCCACACAACGATGGGATTTTTATGGATGACAATGCGCCATGTCACCGGGTCAGAACTGGTTTGAAGAACATTCCGGACAATTCCATGGCATGATCTTGCCACCTAGATCACCCGATATGAATCCCATCGAGCATTTATGGGACATCATCGAAAGGTCCGTGTTCGTGCCCAAACTCCTGCACCATCCACACTTTCACAATTATGGACGTCTATACAGACAGAATGGCTCAATATTCCTGCAAAGGACTTCCAACGACTTGTGGATTCAATGACACGTCTAGTTGTTGCACTTCGCCGGGCAAAAGGAAGACCGACACGATATTAACAGTCATCCCATGACTTTTGTCACTTCAGAATATATATATATAAAATTTTATAAAATTGATTTTCCAAAAGACACTATCACATCCTCTTTATTAATGCAGGAAACTACGGAAGAAATTGAAATGTAGAAGAAACAAATGAATATTTTAGAACAAAATAACGAATTTTATTTCATGACTTACCAACGATTTAATCATTTTCAACTCTGCGCTCTTTGCTAAATTTAGTTTCATGAAATTGCTAAAAAATAAGCAATTATAATCCGCTTATTCATAAATTAAAGTAGTTATATCACTTTAAAAGAAGAGAGATGGAATTCTGGTAATAAGTTTTTCCTTGTTAAAAGCATCAGTACTGAATGTAGTATCTCTTAGAATTGTTATTAAGTCTGGAGAATAGGTTTTCAGTTTAAGTAGAGGCAAAGCCAAAGACTGTCTCCAGTTAATCTCCGTATTATTTCAGAAATGGAAGTCAATATATTTATATGAAAACCATGTAGAAAAATTTCAATCTTTAATTGCTGTACTGAGTGCCTCGAAGCATTAATTTATAAACTTTCAGAACAGGAAATGCCTACAGAAGAAAAGCCTTTTCAACGATGAGTAGAGAACGCAATGGTTGAAAACTGACGATGATTTTTCATTTGTGAGCTAACCAAGAAAATAAAGTACATGCAATACAGATTTAATGGATTATAAAACAGTACCTTAACAGCTGAACTGCTCGAGAAATGGAATGTGAAGTATATGTTATTACAGACATTAAAAGCAGTGAAGAAATATTTTAAGTATTTCAAAGTATGTGCCATACTTGCGTTTTATAAGAGATTTACTATGCTGTAATGACGAGTGTTATTATGAAAGCGTAATCTGTTAAATTTACTTAGCATACTTTTCTTTACTTAATTCTTTGATCATGTGCTCCCTGTAGCTTTTGCCTTTTGTGCTTTATATTCTATTGTAAAAATGACTTGTCTCTGTATGCTTGAAATTTGAAAATGACTCTAAAGTATTTAACTTATAGGCTTTATAATGAAAATTGGACATAGATGGAAAAAACACCTTTTTTTGAATCTTGATGTTATTTTTTTCCCACATATACCTGTGAAAACTATCTAATAAAATATATATCTTTAGTGTCAAAATGAATAGGTATACAGGAGCAAAAACTTTACAATGGTCACCTAAAAAGCTATAATCACTGGGAAGACATAATAATGCTATATTAAAATTGGAATGTAAAACAAATAAAAAACTATTTAAAATCGAATTAACATTCTGTTCAGTTAAAACTCAGAAGAAAGACACGTTCTAAATCTTCCTCGCATATTCTCTCATCAAGATGAAGTTGGGTTTTACACCCTCTTTTTTGAACCAATTAGAAACACATTTGATACAAAATTACGGACTATATTTGATACGTTTCAGTCATTCCAATTTTGAGTTGTCACTTGAACGTGCTTCTGAAAGTACAGACTTACGGACGGTCACCCACTATTAAATTTTGCTCAAACTTTGCTAAGAGTTTTGTGTATAGATGTTAAAGCTGTGTACCAAATTTTATTAATTTAGATTGCATAGTTTTGTTGTTATTAAATTAACTATGTCCGAACTTTTTCTGAATGTATTTTGCTCAATAGCTGATCTATCCAAATTTCATCCGTGTAGCGCCAAAAAACGGACAGAATGATAGACAGACAAAGAAACACATAGAGATGCAGATGCTAAATCTGAGTGTAGGGAGATGTAATTTTATTCGTCTCTTGGTTTTTGGTTGCTTGTATTTGAGAAACAGAACAGGGAGGCTTACTGCAAATGATTTTGTCCAATATCAATTTTTTTGTTTGCTATCTAAATTACCATTTTATTTCGTCTACCACAAAGCGTGTTATCTTATCAGCAAATTATCTATAACAGACAAATAGACGGACAAATAGATTGGCATACATAATCCCAAAATTGTTTTTTTTTTCGAAATCATAAAATCTAAAACATGAAAATTCGTCAAAAATTTCAAATACGAATTTTTTTTACAGTTAAAACATTTTGTTTATATTTAGTATATGAGAAAGTGAAAAAAATTGTTCAACTTTTCATCTAAAGTAATTTTTAAATATTATATAATACATAAATATCAAAGTCAGATTTCAATAATTGTACTCAAAATTATCCTAAAATTATCTTAAATATAAATTTGCTTATCCTAATTAGATCGATATAATGCTTAGTTCTAAAACACTTCCACAATATTGCCAACTTGTCTGCATTAAATAATCGTGTTTCACTAAATAATTAATTCTTTATATCTTCTATTTCTGGCAGCTACTTAATATTGCTTAAAACACTCGCTAGTTAGTGTTTAAAGGTTTAATTAGTATGTGTAAATATAGCAGTTCTCTGAAATACTAATGATGACTGTTTCCATTTTAGGTAAGAAAATGTACCATAACACTATTTTCGATTTTGCCATCATCTGCTGTTATCTAAATGTCCGTATTAAAATGGAGCTTATAAAAGCACGTAAGTAAACAATTTACAAGTTCTAAATTATGATCGAATCAGTGTAATAAATAATTATGACATAATCTTCTTATCTATAATTTAATACATTTAGCAGTTTATTTCTAGGTTTTAATTATATAAGATAAAATTTACACTTTTCATAGAAGAAATAAAAGACAAAAGTATTGGTCAATTGTACTACATGATTTAAAGTGAAGAAAGTAATTTAATTCCTTAATAATATTGCTTAATTTCCTACAACTTTTCCAAGGTAATCATATGTAACTGAAATAATCCAACATGAAATTTTAGATAAATTATTGTTTGCATATTATATTTCATTGAAACTCAAGAACAGAGCTAATTATTAAGATAATTTTGTCTTATAGAATATAGATAAATATTCTGAAGGTATGATAAGTTCAATGTGATTTTCCCAGATTTTATGAAATATATTTCACGGTCTTGAGAATTCTGTCATTACATTCCCTTGTGTAACCATCAATCAATGAACAAAGAATTCATCATGTCTTCCTGTCAAGACCAGATAAATAGTTTTCGAAGCTTTTCTGCAAAAAAGAGTAGTTTTCTGGTAGTTTATTCTGTTTTATGTCGCATTCTTTTGTTTGAGAAATGACAATTGCTTCACCATAAGAAATTCGTTGATATTTTCAAACTGTTTTTTACCAGTTTTTACTGGCCTATGCACCATAATTAATTCATTTGCATAGTTTCATAATTTTCATACTAATATGATTATCATAATGTTTCATGAAAGAAGATAAATGCTTAACAAATATTTGGAGCTCTTAAAATAAAATATAATTCTAAAACTAATATTTTATATTTTTAATACTATTTTATAGGACAATTCCATCGTTATAAGAAATCCTTTTGTGTTTTTGAAATATTTTTCTAGGCATAAGCATAAGTACCGTTTTCAATTTATTTTCATATTACAAAGGAAAATATATAAATGCTAGTACAAATTTTTATTCATGAAAGAAGATAACTTTGCTTTCAAAAAGTTATATCAATTGGTAAATATTTTAAAAAAATATTAATGAATAAAGAAATAAAAATCATAATAACATTTAAGTTTAAAAAATACTCTTCGGGATAATAATGAAAGTAAGTTTAGTCGAGATTGGCTTTTCATTGTTGTCATTCTAAGAGTTAAAACTGTAGTTTATATATATTTAAAAATTAAATAACTCATAAAACAATAATATTCAACACATTTTTCTATTGCTACGAGCGGCAACATTCCTAAAGGAGATTCTTAAGGAAATACTATATCTTTCCCCATCCCTCAATAAATGTAACTTTTCAGTTCCCAGTCCACTCAGAACCTGTAGTTGTTGTATACATTTATAAACATTATTATCCTTTAAAACGCTCCAAACACGTGTATCTGAAGTACTTAACCGAACTGAACTTCATTAAATCACCACGTGAGTGGTCATTTACGGCGTTTTGGGCACGTTTTCCGGCTGCACGGACTTTCCAGACAACCGATTTCTGCAACCGTGACTAAATTGCCAAAGATGCCGTGAAACAGATCATTCCTTTAAAGGGTTCCCTGCCCCCAATATTCCGTAACTCGAGAAGCTAGAAATAAATCTCCTTGAGAAATTCGAGGTTAGAATCTGGGTGTCTGATCGATGGCTGACATCGGATCCTTTCTCAGCTTGAAGCATCGGAGCAAATATTTTATTTCGGAGAGATCTCAGGTGCATTTCGAACTTTTTGTCTTATTCTCAGGACAATAACTCAGTCCTCTAAGTATAACAATTATTCACATTAATGGATGCGCTTATTTTGAAGGTGTTATGATATGTTTGGCATCGCATCTGAAGCAGATATATGACTTATCAAGAACCTGTTACCAGAGATGCGGCAATTTATTATACAGCTGACGAAACATATATGTCCTCGATATTTCATGCTGACATCTTATTTTTCTTTTGTTAGAATGATACATCTTTTGAAAGATTTATTAGGCAATTAAAAAAATCCCTTCAAAAATAATGGAAACTGGAAATTTCCTCGAAATATAAGCTGACAGATAAAAAAAAACCTTTAAAAATTGTATCTGTTATGAAAGCTATCTAATTTCTCATGTTTTTGCTGCTTTTATCTCTTTATATTTATATTTATAAACTTAATTTACATAAAAAGTTGATTGCAATATATATATATATATATATATATATATATATATATATAATATACTTAACTGATATTTCAGAGCTTTTATATGCTCAAATCCTGTAAATCTAAAATCTAAGGAAAGCCGATTCATTATCTTCCCATGTTTTGATTTGAAGCAAATTTTGATATCAATTATATCAATTGCATAAAAACATCCTTTAACACGAATTATATAGCAAAATATTCATGCAATGAAGCAAAATTTCACCTGTCATTTTTAAGTATTCCAACCATTGAAGTATTGCTAATATTTTTAATGATAATGAAGTACATGAATAGACATGTATCAAAATTCCTAATTCCTGTATTTGTTCTTCTGGCCATTTTTTCCACTATTGTCGATGTACATGTATAAAAAGAAAAGCCTATGCCTACAAAGGAAACTTTTTAACAATCGTACTAAAATTCTAACAAAATGGAAATATAAATGAATAACAAAATGGAAGGTAGCAATAGGGACAAATGAAAATGGGACTAAACAAAATGGATAGATAAACACTTAAATTTATAAACGTTCTCTAAGAAAATATTGAATTAAGTCATTAGAAAAAAAAGATAAGTAGTTTTGAAACGCAATGAAATAAAGTAAAAATAATTGTGATATATTACTGCTTCCCCTTCTAATGGAGTGCTTTTATTTAGCTTTGTGTATATAGTAAAATATGTCATACTGGGTCAAATTACAATAATAATTCGCAATTTTAAAATTGAAATCATAAACAACTCTGATATATATTAACAATTATATCTTGGATATATGTCTAAACTACATTTTTGGAGATAATAATAATTTTTAGTAACATTAAATGGTGATTAGTAACATTAAATTAAAATAATGGGACCATGAATTCACGCATTGCTTTCATCCTCGAAAATTTTGAAATCGATCTTGGGAGGAAATGTTTTGATTTCATTTAGAAAAATATTATAGAGAAATTAAAAAACTTAATCACAAAGAAGTGAAAGAAATAAAATAAAACTGAGACAATTCCTTTAAAAATGTATACACCTGAGAATTTTTCTTAAAGAAACACTCTTTAATTTTTTAAAACTTTTATTTAAATCTGAATATGTTTAGGGGGATCAAAATTAGAGCAATCCTATTCTGAGATCCCTATAAAGAGAACTATTCAGTGTAAAGTCTCCAAAATTGGTAAACATACTGCTCAAGACCCGAGGAAGACGGAGTACGAGAAAAAATTAGTTAAAGGTGCTATTTGTTAATGCATAGATAAAAAGATTAAAGCATGATTGTTTCATAGTAACTTTTTGACAGTGTAATATTCAGCGATTTCTTTCACAATAATTTTTGTAACACTTATGTTTATTTAATTGAAAGGCAATTAATTTTATGGCCATTCTGTATACTTAATTGAAATAAGGCAGCTAATGTTTCTGGTATATCGGCCAGTAGCCATAAAATAATAGTTTTAAATATATAAAAATCATGTATTTCAAATTCCAGACCATATATACCCCAGTTTTTATAATTAGAAGATTACACGATTTATGAGCAGCAAAATTTAGAAATCTATTTGAAATTTGCAACATTTTGTTTAAAATTTTATTTATGGGTTTTGTTACGAGGGTTCGCCACCATATTATTTTGGTCCATACTAGAATAAATGCGAAAGCAATATTGTTGCTAATAATAAATACATAAATAAAATAATAAAATTGCTAGCAACAAACTTATTAAGCTAATTAGAGACTCATTCCCCTCTCTCTCACTCTCTTTTTGGTGATTGAGGAGCAAAATTGAGAGCCCAGTCGATCACCCTCCCCCTCCCCATCTGCACCCATTGATTCGTATTGCACACATTAATGATCCTATTCTGCGTTAGCCTAGAATACGACGGTCATTATCGTTGTTATTGATTCCACTGAGCTCATTTGGATAAGAATATGGAACAAATGAGTTCGGTCTGGAGGGTTAATTTGCTGCTCGTTGTATGACGTCATCAAGACAAAAAGTCGACACATTGAAAATATGTCTCGCAATAAGGGAGATGCCAGATATAGCAGGATTTTAGAATATTTATGTGAAATCCAAGTAAGTGAATTATGAAAAAAAATGTAGGAAACAAATTTGGAGATAAAATTTAGATAATCTCATTTTCAATTTGATACTTTCTTGCAATTTATTAACCCTTAACACTCTGATGGTGCCTCTGACTCACCATTCAAGATTGTGCATTATTTTGACGTTTTATTTATTTATTTTTAAAAGAATTATGTAAATATTTTTTTTCATAGTGATATACAAATATTTTTATCAGGTGAATAATTTTGCATCTTATTATTTTTCGGAGTGCAAAGGGTTAAACGAATGCTAAAAAAAAAACAAAGACACATTTATTGCTTATAATCCCTCATCTAAACAAATCTCTCTAAAAGATATTCAATTAAAAAATTCAGTGTAAAGGAAGGATATTCCACTGTAATATTCACGTGTCTCAAGAACCCACCCTAGTTATTATAGATTTCAGATTATAGGTTACCCTCCATAGAAATAATATTTTGAATTCTTTCAGTAGCATTTGTAACTTACTGCTGCTGACTTTTCCAAATTTATTCTAATATGTAACAGATATTATAATTTTAGATTACTCAAGTTTATCATCGATTTTAATCTTTATATTTGTGAGTTTTTCTATTTTTTAAAGATGAAAATTTTTGGCGAATCCTGAACATTTCTTTTATTTGTTAAAGGTTTCATTTCTGAGTTGGATGTTTACTTGAAAAATGGGTGATAATTACAAATCCATCCAAATTTTCTTACAAATCCACCGGCATTGCCATCTCATGAGGATTCAATGTTACATAAATCGGTGATTGTTTTTCTTTATTATAAAAAGCTTTTCTCATTTCAAAATTTTAGCATCAACCATAAATGATCGATTCTTTATCTAGTATGACACTTTCCACCAAATTATTAAATGTAAAAAATAAATTTTATTCCATCGATTCAATGATATATTTGTCCTTTATTCATCTAATCTTAATACCATGGTTTAAAATTTCATTATAATTTTTAATAATTTGGTAATATCAAGAAAGGTATTTAGACACGACTAAATATATTCGAAAATAATATATATCTCTAGAAATAAAAAATTGTCATTTAGAGTAAAGTTATGAAAACCGTAAGGGATTTAACAATTTATTTTTATATGATATCGCATACAAGCATAAAATATTTTCTGAACCATCTTTTCGGAAAAATTATCGACGAATAAATGTGTCTTTAACCGTACTCATTTCCTTTGTTTTTATAAAATATGAATAATTCGCAAAACATTTTATGAAATCTTTATGTAAAATATTTTAATCTATTAAAACTCGTAATATATTATTTGTCTACTAACAATCATCAATCAGTATAATTTCATACTCATGGATTTTTTAGAAAAATGATAACTCTCTGATGAAATTTTTTGAACGTGTTTATCTATCTTATAAATGTTTACTACACGCATAAACATTCGTCTATAACTTTGATATCCTGGATGCAATTTTTAGAGTGCCTTTATATCAAAATTCGATAAAAGCAATCGTCTTTATTTTTCATGACTTACAACAAATGTTTTTCTTATGAAGTTTTGCGGAAGCCGATGGTTGGAGAAGTGCAAACTTAATCAGCAGATGAAGGCCCTATAAATGCTGAGTTTTTCCTGAAATGATTCTTGGAAGAGATGAAAGTTTTCGCTTTGCTAAAAAAATACCTAAATGAAAGGATTACTGCACTTGGGATTATGAATCAAAAAGAATTAACTTTTCTTCTTTTAGATTTCTTGAAGGATTTTCCCTAGTTTTTCTTTTTGCCATTAGAAAATTACTATAACAGAAATAGAGTGATTTTGATGATAGCATAACAAAGTTGTTGATTTCTCTATCGTTTTTTTTTGTGAAAACTTTTATTATAGAATCAGGTGCAAAAGTCATCCCCATCATTTGTGTTCAGAAGGGATATAAACCATCAAACCGAAATAAATTTTCGAGAATTCAGCTTTGATCCCTGAATCACTTCAGTGCATTTTATTTGTCTTCTGCGGTAGCAATGTAATTCAGACAATATATTAAATTGTTTTTGATCAGCGATTCCTCTTTTTTTAATTTCATTTTTTTAAAAGGGAAACGTCAGAGAACGACATAAAATCTATATTACATATCAAAATCCCTCAATATCATTCTATTATTTCTTATTGAAATATACTTTTTACATATCATGTTTCCATTAACTTGATTTCTGCACAGTCTGTTTGTTCGTTACAATTTTCACATTCAGATTTAACAAACTTCCCGATGAAATAGAAACTGGAAATTTTTATAGCTCAGAAATGGATGGTAATGCAATATTAACTCGCATCCTTGTGTATGTGTTTCTTCGTCTATTTGTTACAGATTTTGAAATTAATTTGAAACACTCATTGCCAACAAATGGCAATATAAAAGTTTGTATCAAATGGATTGAAAAATTTTACGCATAAAAATAATTGAAAATCAGAAGCTAAATATTTAAAGAAGAAAATAACATCATATTTTTAAAGTGGACTGAAAACTATTAAGTATTTTCTCATCTTTAGATTTTCAATCTCAAAAAATTTAATCTGTAAGTTTCTGATTGTGAGCTTTTAAAATTCAATTGTAATTGTGAATTTATAAAATTCGCAATCCCAAATTTTCAGGACAATTTCTAAGCTGCTAGGATAATTTTTTTTTTGTAATTTATAGTTTATATTAAAAACATACTATATAAAATGAATTTTCTATTTAAATTATTATATTTTAATAACACAATCTGCTGTAATATATAATGGATATTGAATCCTTATATTAATACAACAACATAAATATAATAATATCACATGCATTATTTTAGGTTGAAAATTAATACTCGGCTTTTAAATGAATTAGATTTATCATATTTTGTTGATCTTTTATATATAATTATTTATTTTTAATGAAAAAAAAACTATGGTACAAAATGTTCACAAAAAATGAATACCACTATTCTATCATATTGAGTTTTATTTTGATAAGATACCATCTAGCCAATGAAAATGTACATTAAGACATTTTTCAGTTGTCTCATACTCTATTTTCCCATGCCACTCCATTTCGAGAGTATTCGAACTCACTCAATGAGATGTATTATTGCTCAGAAAGAAAATGAGAAGGATTAGTTTACAAAATTTAATTTTTGTAATATTGCCACTTTAGGCATGAAACTATTTGTAGGCTCAATAATCAGTGTTTTTTTTCAATTAATAATTTGAATGATCCGATTTTGTAGTTTCTAGTTTTTTTATGCATCAACGAATAAAATTACGCATTTATAGCGCATGTAAAAAAAATTATCGTATCTTCCCACATTTCTAACAATAATAATAAAAAGAATTTTTATTTTTAATATGCTCATAAACTTGGATTTTTAGAAACTTTTTTAAGTAGTTATTAATAAGTTTATTCCAATATAAAACAATCGCGCACGCTCGCTTGCAAAAAGTTTATCATCGCTCGCAAAGATACGACATCGATTGTTAATTATCCTGACTAGAGGATTCTTCTGTAATGCTAGACGTCGTAGTCGTTAATCTGAGCGACCTCGGCTGGCTTTCCTCTCTAATTGAGTGTTGGTGAGCGAGCTTCCGGATTGTCAAGGCTCCCAAGGACGCCAGCGGAGAGTTGCTTCTTCGAGATCTCCCTTTGTTTTTGTCTGGCAAAGAGGAACTTTTATGCAGATTTCAGAAGAGGCGCATTTCATTAATAATGTATTTCCTTAGTAACCTTGTAAGCAGTGTGTCTCTTCTCAGAACTCGAGGTTCGAGATTGAATGCGGAAGTGCCGGACACATGGAAATGAGGTTTTAATGATATGTAATCTCGCAAGTTTTTTCCCCGTGCGGTTGTTATAAAGTGAGTATTTTAATGTGAAAAATATGCGCTCCTAACGCTGAAAAAAAATCTCACGAGTTACAAAGCGCCTTTAATAATCATATATATTGTTTATAGATAGATAGGCCGTTTTCCCCCCCCCCCCGAGTCTGAGGGTAAAAGTGGACGTTATATAACACCAACTCAACTTATTAGCCCTTAATTGTTTCTTTTGTATTTCCTCGAATGTTGGCAGTATTCATTCTTAACTTTTATTCCGTGTTTCGAAAGTGGCGTTTTTTAATCGAATTTCTGCTTCTTGGTGTTTTGCAGTGTTGAAATATTGTTTCCTTTATGACACTACACCATTGGGTATTTTTACAACAGGAATGTGGGTAAATCGATTTATAAATTTTTTTCAAGAAATTCCATATAAAAGGCGCTAAATGATAGGCGACTTAAAGAATAATTTTCCAAATCTAATATTTAAAGAGATATAATTACATAAATTAAATAATATTTGTTATAATGGAATTTTATAAATTAATAGCCGCTGAATAAACGCTGAAAAATGAAAAAAAACTAATCAAAATGAAAAATCTAAAAAAAAGAAGAAAAAATTCATTTTAAAATTTTTTATTAAACTTTTGCATTTAATTTTTAAAATTAGCTTGATTGGCAATAACTGAATCATAAAGAAAATTAATTAAATAGAAACTGATTTTAATTAATTGGTAAAATAATACAATTCAATTATTATTAAATTAATTAATTGAATTGGTAATATTTGTCATAATTAAATTATGACCATCTCTACCTATTGTACTTTGAGCTTTAGAAAGGAAATTTTAAGTAATTAATAAATTTTGATTTACTTTTTTTAATTAAGAAATAAGACCAAAATGATATTTTTATGTAATTTTTTACTATATTCCGATTTTTTTTAAATTTAGACTATACTTTTGTTTAAAAAAAAGTGTAAAATTATGTTCAGTCAGAACAATGAACATAGAAATTACTGAATGACTGAGAGTAAATAATGACTTGATTCGAATTGTATGTAGCCATTAATATCTCTAGCATTATTTTTTAAAACAATAGTTATTTATAATTTTTTTTCAAAAGAATCAATTTAAGAATTTTTTTTTCGATTTAAATTACTCCTTTCTATTTTTACATTTTTTATATCAGTTTCGAGAGCACTTAGAATGGCAAAACTATAATCCATAATCTGAAATTTATTATATAATATACAATCCATTTGCTGTAATAGCAAATAAACTCTTAAAATATTTCAATTTCTGAAATATTAAAAAAAATTCTAATGAAAAATTCTAATCGCTAAAGAAAACTCTTCTGAAAAATTCTAATCGCGAAAGAGAAGATTATTTTTATTGATTTTATTGATGTGTTAATGTATGTTTTACAAATACAGTGCATTTTTAAATAAAATTATTCAGGGAAAAGAAATTTTATGGATTTTTGAGCATTTTTACGTAGTATTTATATTTCAGATATATTCATTTACTTAGACTTTACTCAGATTATTTTATTTTATTTTTCTTACATACACAATTTTGTATTTAACTATAATATGGAATTTCAAGTTTTTCATTCGTATTAATGATCAATCAATATTTATTATATTATATTTAAAGTCACTTTGATGGCTTTTAAACAAATTTTTTAAGAATTGATTAGCAATAAAAAATATGAAATTGAATCTTGATGTTCATTGTTGTTGTAACAATGGCATAAGTGTAACAAAATTAATATACATATAAATGTAATCATCCAGATTTTGTAAACTATAGAATAAAAAGAGATGATAAAACTAGCTGACATTTATATTCCTATAAATGAATTCATTAAAAAAATTGTGAATATTAATTTAAATTAAATTGTAAAATTATTAGTAAAAATAAATAGTAAAATTATCACCTAACTATATTTTAGTTTTGAGATTTCTGAATACAATTTCATAAGGATTTTAAATTATTATTTTAATTAAAAAAGCACTAAATATATTTAATGATGTTGTGTTTTTAATAATTTGTGACATTCAACCTATAATGGCAAGATTCACAAAATATCTAAGAATACAATGAGGTGATATTTCCAGTTGAGTTCAGTGATTTTCACTTTTTTTTCGTTTGAATCAAGGATCCATATGAAGATTTAACATTTCATCAAATGTTATTTCTTTTCATTAAAAATAATTATATTATTTTTCCAGCTACAAGCTTTTAAATTTAAATGAAACGAAAATTATTAAAAGAAATTTTGTTTCTAAATTCTCATGAGGTTTCTTGTCTCTTTTTTTCGTTTCGTTTTTACCCTCTCAGTTTCTTGAAAAAGATTTCCGAACGGTATTATTTTATTACAAAATAAATAAATAAAATAAAAATTTGTAAACCCATTGTAACGTTAATTTATAAGAATTATGTCATCTAATGAAGATAAAAGTTATCCCAGTTATTAAAAATTCACATCCAATAAAAACATGGCCTAGTATCAGTTATAAAGAAAATTAAAAGATCAGTGATCTTTGTTAAATGTGCGTTTTGAAAATATGTATACTTATAAGCATAAGTAAATGAAATTGTTGAATTCGCGACATTATTTTCCGTTGGTGCCTCTATATAATACGCAGTTATTAATACGTAAGCTAAAAATGATTAATTTGCCCTCGAAACAAACTGAGGTTATTATTTTGTACAATCTATTGCTTTATTTGCCACTTTAGAGCTGTTAAAGTTTTATGATGAATATGCTATTCATTTTTCATCCATAATTGGGTAATGAGGTTACAAATCTTAGACGGTCCATTTGTTCAACATTACGCTTAACTAATGTAATGTTTATTAAACTAATACCAGAATAGTTTTTCATATATATATATATATATATATATATATATATATATAGTAATGAATGAGCTACATTTTTTAATACATTTTCAACCAAAAATTCTTTAAAAACTGCTAAAAGTCAAACATTTGATCACACATCAAAAAGGAAAATAAACAACTGATTACACGATAGCTTCTCCCCTGTAATTTTACCATAAAATTTATTTATGTAATACATATGTAAATTAAATCATTTTAATTAATTATTTTTTATCAATTTAGGTCAAAGGATGAATGAAAACAAAACTATATAATAGGCAATTTGCGTACAATAAAAGAAAGTGCATTGCGATATTGTGGTTGTATTTTCTATACAATAACATTTCTTGGCTAAATAAAAACATAAATTTATTCTTTTTCTACTGCAATATCTTGGAACCAATAATCGCAAAAATAAATGAATGAAGGAATAAAGGTTGCTGAAATCATGAAATAGTTTAATTCATAGAACAAAAAAAATCAATAAAGATTTTTTTAAAAAAAATTTAAAGCAACAGTGTGAAATGCCATTGAATCAGTTATTGTAATATTTACAACAAAATAAATAAACGTCTGCCTGATATACATATCTCTTTCTATACTTTTGGTTCTAATTTTTTCTGTGTATGGTATTAGATTCAAGATTTTTTAATGTATATTTCAATTTGGATATTCATTCGATGGTAAGTGCAAAAAGTAAAACAATATATGATCGAAACAGAGTCTTGAAATGACATTTTTGAATTTTTTATATTCATTTTAACAATATCTAAATACCTTCCAGGATCATATTTATAAGATATTGTTTATGAATCTGACATGGAATCTAAGTTTTAACACAAATCGGCTGGTAAATGGCAATTTGAAGCAATTGTGTTCAAAGAAAAAATATATGTCAGCCATTCTATAATCAGTTACAAAATTTTAAAAATTAATTTGGAACAGATAGAATTAAAAAAAGATATTACGAAATCAATTGAAATAAGATTTAATGAAGTTCATAAATAGTACGAAATTCCTAAACAAATCCTCCGACATTATCTTCAGGAATTAAACTCACACGCAAAAGCAGACGGGTCCAAAAATCGGACGGAAAAAAAAGGAAATATGGTGTGGTTAAACATGTTCATACATTAGAATCTTATATCTTTGGAATTACATTAATTGATTTAAGAAATTTGT
>JAOUZG010019859.1:0-11173 GCA_026289955.1 Argiope argentata
AATGCAGCTGGTAGTTAAGTTGCAGTCCAAAATTACAATTCTTCAATCCAAATTAGTGTTCCATGGCTTGTGCACTTTGTTTTGACAATCACTCATTCTTTCTTCATTTTTTAAAAATGCATTTAATTATTAAAAATTATAACTCTTTTTCTCATTTCATTAGCTGATCGAAATCAGTTGTTTTATTTCAATTGAATATCCATCTATTGTGAAAAGGGAAAATCTTGATAACAGAATGAAATCAGTAATAAAATTTCAACTAAAATAGCTATTAGAAGTATTGTACTGATTTAAGATCCAAAGCTTTGCATCATTGATGATGGTGTGTTCGCTTTACAACGGAAGGAGGCGTGCAGTATATTCTGAGGGCATAGACCCCTGAAGACCCAAGGATAGAAGCCCGACTTTCAATTCATATGAAGATGACACACACTTATCACAATCGCTTGCACAGCCCCTTTTTTACAGGTGGGCACATTCACACACAGATAGAACACAGAACAACCATGCCCTGACCGAAGACTCGAGCCTGAGAAGCCCATATCAGGAGAAAGGGGCGCTACCTATATGCCAAGACGTCAGCCCTTTGCATCGTTATAATATTAAATTAAAATGTTGTTAAGAAATAATTATAAATAGCGAAGTACTTGAGAAAGAGCTTTCTTGGATTAGCATATATTAAATACTTTTAGACTTTCTATAGTTCGGGCAGTTGTAAAGAAAGCATCGCATAATATAAGACGAGTTTTTTTTAGTAAGGGGATATTATCATAGTCTTATTCAACACAATTATATTATTTCTGTAAAATTTGCTTTCCGTTTTGTTCTTTTCACCCTACCAGCAAATGCGTCCGACTTCACAAGGGTGGAGGTTAACCTCCCTCTCGTGAAGACTGTTCAAATAGCCTTCCTTAGGGCATATCATATCCCTATTAGTTCATAAAAGGAAGATTTAACGAGGTTTGCATAGCTTTTTAAAGCTACAATGTCGCAAAATTTTATTTTGAAGTTCGATTACATAAGACGCTGTTATCAGCTTGCCTGCCGGCGTCCTAGCATAGGGGGAGTGCGTATTCCCCGTAATCAGGGCGTCCCCGGTTCGACTCCCGGTTTGGGCATGGTTGTTCTTCTGTGTTATATCTGTAAGGTGTGTGAATGTAACCCCCTGTAACAAGGGGTTAGGCAAGCGAATGGGATGAGAGTAAAGCAAAAGTCGTTCTCTTGGACCTAGTTGGTGCTACTGCAAAACAAGAGACGCTTATTCTGCTTAAAATCCCTGACTACCTCAACGAACTTGTCCATGACAAGCATTATAAGAAACAACAGCAACTCAAGATAGCCTATTTTAGTATTTTGTATTCGAACTGAAAATGATGCTTTGTATCAATGGATTACACAAGAGCTTTTTACTGTGGAACTGCTTTAAATATTCATATAATAAAGACAATGATTTCGGCTTTTTATACAGCATTCTCTTAGATAAACTTGCATTATTTTATTTATTGATCAGAGTTTATCTTAACTTTTTAGTTAAATCATTCTGTCGAATTTACTGTGTTCAATATTAGAAGGAAGATTATGAAAAAAAAATATGAGCGAACTAAATTTATAAAAAATTATTGCTTTACAGTATAATAACAGAGGTAACAATTGTGTTAGAAAATATTATAAATTGTATTGTATCAAAAAAACTTTTAATTGTGTAAACATTTTAACTTTATTTTCAACAACAATACAACAAAATTAAAAAATAAATAAATCTTATTTGTTTTATTGAAATATTGTCTAATAAGCAATTGCAATTTTGGTTTAAAAAAATTACAGTAATGTGTGATTAAATAATTTGGAAATTAAAGCAAATGAACTCACAAAAAATGTTCTTTTTAATGAGAATAATATAAATAATAGCCGACGTCTTGGCGCAGGGGTCGCGTATCTTCACCATGATCTGGGTTCGAATTCCAATTCGGGCATGGTTGTTCTTTATCTGTTCTATCTGTGATATGTTTGAATGTGTCCTCCCCCCTTGTAAAAAGGGTCTGTGCAACCGAATGTGATGCATGAGCAGCTATTCTGTGTGTTATGCCTTTATGAAATGTGTTGTCTACTTCTGTAAGCCCAGTGTGATACTCAGTGGTGTTCGAGGATTTCTAAATATTCAAAAATGTATGTATATAGAATAAAGTGGGGTGTTAGGAATTGCAATTCGATTGTACATTATGTAAAATTGTAAAAAGACAAAGTGTTATCATGATATTTAGTTTAAATGTCTTTTATATGAAAATATGAATCTGTACTGTTGAAGAACTTGGATATAGAAGAGTTCATTTTTGAAACAATATTTTTATAGTTAAATTACAGCATTTATTCATGTGATCATGAGACAGCATTTATTCATGTGATCACATATATCATCTTATTTGGTGCTAAATGAAAGGTGTAAACTACGACACCTCCCACAGATGTTAGGGTGCTTTCATTTGTAAAGAAGACGTAATACAATTTTTCATTGTGTACTATAAGAAAGGGGTTTGATTTATCATTTCTTAAAGAAAATTTTTTCTTTTTGGTCGTGCGAAAAATTTTTTGATAGAGACGAGATTAGAAATTCTAAACAAAATTATTGTAGCATGATATTATTTTAGACGCCTGTCTATTTTTTTTAATAAAAATTACAAAAGCAATAATTTGCACATAAAAATTTATTTAATTAAGTCACAACATGTGTATTCAAAAAGTAAGGAACTGAAGTAATCAAAGAATAAGTTGAAGATATTTAAAATTAAAAAAAAGAAAAGAAAATAGGGGGAAAATTGCTATGAAATGAAATTAATAACACTGAGAGGTTTGTTTTTAAATTTTAAAGTGATTTAAAAGTTGTTTCAAAAGCGTTGCTCTCTGAATTTATGGGAGAGACAAATATTCAATACGCAAAAGAATAATGATGGTCAAAAAATATTAATATCAGGCCATCAAGAATCTAATAGAAAGTAATCCACTCAGTAACAGTAAAAGTAAAAAAAATAATTGAATAATTGAAATAAAAATATGTGAAAGAAAGAAATTTGAAATTTTAAGGAAACCACTCAAATCAAAGCCAATATTAAGATTTAAAATATTTTATTAAAAACGCTATACAATGATATTTACATAGTGTGCCTGACAGAGCACAAAATAAGAAACAATAAGAACATTAATTATGATAAACACAAAAAACATTTAAAATAACATTAAAAAGCTAATTTTTAAGTATCATTCTACTTTTCATTTTGAAAAACGTGAAGAATGCTAAAACCCTTCAAACAAATTTGTTCCTACAAATATAATTCACAATTTTGTACTAAGTTGGTTTAAAAAAATCAAAAATATTTTTTCAATATTCATAACCATTTTTGTTAACAAAATTTCATGAAAATGATAACATCTCATATCATATTTTCTTAGAACTATAATCCATACATTCTTTATGTCAACATTTCTTTAAATTATAAAAACAAAAATGGCATACAAATACATAAAGATTATAAAATACTTTTTTTTCAAATTAGAAACTTAATCTACAGTTTCCAATTTAACGCATGAGTTTTCTCAAAAAAAAAAATCACACGCTACAATGTATATATTTGTTAACATGCTTCGTTAGTAACAATGACTAACTCAAGCCGTTATTAATTAAACACCAAATTATCAAGTGATGAAAAGTCTACGTAATTCATACAACCAAAGAGCAAGTGCATTTAAATAAGTCTTAGGAACAATCGAATATTATTCCATTTTCAACAATACGCATGCTCTCAAAAGACTAGTTTCACAAATTCGTCCGCAACAAAATAAAAGATGTTTCTGAAGATAAAATCACAAACAAAAACATGATCTCTGGTAAGTATTAATACTAGTGAAAAAAATGTGTTCATTCGATTCTTTTCAGAGATAATGAAGAGGACACAGCTCGTGTTCGACTGGCATTTGAGATCAATAAACACGTGTTGCCCGCAGTTTTCATGTTTTGACTCGCATTCACCATGCCGAGAACATCATGTTGGCGGTCCAGTGGGGTGGGGGTGGCGGTGCGCCGTGCTTTGGTTTGTAAGAGGAGCTGAAGGACTTGTTCCAAGTCTTTGGATCGATACTGTAATCAGGGGCAGCATAAGCGGTGGCGGGACTCATGTGGGCAACGCCGAGCCCGATGTAGCGACAGGTGGTCAGAGCTGCCTGGCGAAAGCGTTTCCAGCTCTGGAAAAGAAATAAATTATGTTAGAATCATTAAAAGAACCCAAGAACAATTATAAAATAAACTTATATGTCATCAATATAATAAAATAAATTTTTAAATAAATGATTTTTTTGGCTACGGTGGTATATTTGACCATCAAAGGAATCTGCCGTGTTTTAATCAGACTTCCGCTCCTTATAATAAATATATTTAACTATAAATATAAAATTTACAATTAGAGTTATTAGTTATTGATGATTAGAATGCGAGTTAATGATTGCTATCCGCCTTTGGTGACCAACTTGTCCGCCCAACTGATTGACTTTTAAAACGATTAAAATGAAATAGTTGAGTCATAGACGTTGTTTTTCCATTGACGGCTAAGCCTATTTCGGCACTTGATATGTTAAACTTTCTGTTTGACACTTATTCTAATTCCAACTATTAGTTCACAGTCTCCCTATATATATTTAAATATCTTGTTTAAATTTTCAATCGTTTATAAAATACTTTATATTCATCCACTCAAATTCAAATATATTTTTTAAACTTGTAGTTGATGACATTTGATGTTAATGCTGTTTTTTCAAATATTAATTCATTAAACTTAATTAATTTTTAATTCTTTAAACAGAGTTTTAGAAGTTTGTAATGAGAGTTGGAATCAACAAACAGCAGCTCAATTGGTAAAATACAAGAATTTCATTGTTTTTCATGCGAAGGTGAGGAATATGAGATCGATTCTTCCGAAAATCAATATTTTTTTTTTTATAAATTATCTATGTTAATTGTAATTATTTGATAAAAAGTAACTAAAATAATGTTTTCCTTTGTTGACCTAAGTAGGAATTGATTTAATTTTTTTAATGCATGACTTGCTTTTTTCATGTATCCTTCATTATCATGTATCCTTTGATTATATCCTTTGATTATCCACTAAAAATATTTTTTATAATATTTTGCAGCTCTTGATTAGCGAAATACTGAATCAAACACAATTATAAAGACATTCAACGAAGATTTAACGTTGTATAGGATTGTTTGCATTTCACTTTTGCCTTTTAACAATTAGTAACGTGAGCCATTTCTGTGTTACGCATATTAGCTAGCGTCTTATGCATATTAGATTAATGAGAGGTCTTTTCCCCCCTTTTTCCACAATAAAGGAGCTTCGCTAATTTAAAAAATGAAAAGTTTATCTATGTTTGGCTACTTTATGTTTAGCTATATATGTGAATATTACAACAATATATAGTTGCCAATTCGCTTATGCAGCTTTATGTATGTAGTTAAAATTTCGCTTGTGTAGCTTTATATGTGTTGTTGCATATTCACTACGAATATTCATAGTGGATATTGATTCACTTCAAATATGTAATTGCATATATGTACATTATTAATATGCAACTGTATATGTAGTTGCATATTATTATATTTTAGCACGGACACAAATTTTATTTGTCCAGAGGCGTCAGTTACTCGTGCATTACAGTTACTCTGGTGCTATCAGAGATGATGCCCAACACCGCCAAAAAAAAAAAAAAATACTGTCCTTTGTCTGACAGCTGAACTCCTAATTTCGGAATACCATTTAATCCAGCTATCGTTTTATCCTATGCAACACATTGTTAATACAGCTGCAGCATAACCTAGTGGTTTAAAATACACGCTAGATTAGAAATAAATTCTGGTTTCATGGCAGAAAAAAAGAACGTAATTTCATTTCCTTTCTTTGTTTAAAAAAAAGGTATTGCTCAGAATTCGTTAATAAATAACGAATAATTATAATCTGATTTTATTAATCCGATTTTAAAAGTTTCTCAGGATTTATGAATCATTTTATATTTATAATATAACAAGAAAGATTTCAAGAAAAAAATATAAGAATTTACAAGGCGATATTTCATGGAAAACTTTCTGATTCCCATTCATCTCAATATGATATTAATATGAATGATAGGACGTCAAGAAAAGAGTTATGACTCAGAAAAAAATAAATTTAAATAACGAAATATTTTGACAGATTCATTTATTTGTGTTCGCAGTTGACAATTTATTCTGAGAATTCTAGGCTTCTCAAGATTTCTGCTAAATATATTATTCATAAATTGGAACCTGCCAAGAGGTGTTAAGAATGCCTTTTATATAGTAATAAATCAAAGAAGAAATTTTATTTAACAGGAAAGATCCATCATTTATTTTATATCTGATTATTAGAGTATCTCCGAAAATGACTTGAAATATCTACAGCGGCAAATAGTTAATATATATTTATTTTAAAATCTGCCGTATTTAGTATGCGACATGTGAAAATGACTTAATAAAAGAATCGTGTTTAATATTAATTATATGAGCTCAAAATGTTTAAAAGCAGAAGAACATAATTGAATATAAATAGATCATTCGTTTTCTTAGCAAATTATTAGTGCCATTTCTTTTGCAATTGCTATTCATGCATTATAGTTCGCGATTACTTTTGGAGTTAAACACAGATATCTTGTTGGTTAAATATAAAGTAAAAAAAGCAGAAACTAATATTTATAATTTATAAATAAGAATTTTAGAAAGAATTTTTTTACAAGCAAGAATACAGAAAAATTTTACAAATAGAAAAAAATTCTTAATTTCTACAGAGAACAATTAAGTTTCGAAAAAGAACACACCGAAGTACAGTTTGATTTCTTTTAAAATTAAAGAAAAAGTTAAAAATATAGCTAAAGAGTTTAATCTTTAGCTATCTATAGCTTTTACACACCAATTGATTGATCTGGTAAACAAAGAAAAAGTATTATTATAAATATGAATCTTTTCATTCTTGGATTTGAATTCTTCAATAAAATGATACTATATAACTGCCAGTTTTTTAAGTATAAATATATTCACGTTTGTTTCTTTCCAGTCTAAATAAAAGAAATTACAGACAAATTTCATAGCGTATTTCCCTATTTTGTTAAGAATTACCAGTCCGTAAAGCAGGAAATATCGCATTTACATAGTAAAGTTGAATTTGAATTTTATCTCAAGAAATTTAAATATAATAAATACCCAAAATTACGGAAAATCCCGAAAAAAATTAACTACTCGAAAAAGTTGACAAATTACTTTCAAATTATTTTTTTACCTGTCAGAGAAAATAAAATTATCACATTGAAATGTTATCGATGAAAGAATTAAAATCAGTGTTATCGATAAAAGAATCGAAATCAATGTTATCAATGGGAGAATTAAAATAAATACTATCGATAAAAGAATCGAAATCAATGCTATCGATGCCTTGAATCGGTACAATTCTAAGCGCACTCGTCTTTATTGTTTTATTGATTTGGAAAGGAAAAAAGTTTGATATATACAGTTTGATTTATGGATTATTTTAATGAATGTTTATATCATAATTTAATGACTTTTTTATAATTACTAGATCTTGTCTCTAAACTGGCTGTTTTAAAGTTTTGCTTCAATGAATGTGTTTTTTCTTGAATGAATATTTACATTTTTTAAAAGAAAAAAACTGGTAAAAGTGACCACTTTCTTTGCAATTTTTGTTTGTATTGGCATTTATTATTTATCAACTGATAAACATGGAATGTTAATAGAAACGTATTCTTTTCCATTAATTGAAAATAAAAGAAAGACGTCTTTTTTGGATCTGTATTATCAGATACAAATTACACTTTCATTTTATCTATAGTTTAGTTATATTATCGTTCCTTTGTAAAGCAACACTAGGGTTAATTTGGGACGGACCTCCTAATTTCGAACCGCGGTCAGATAACGAGGATGACACCTGAGCTGGCATATTTGTTGTATGTTATACTTCTGAAGCCATCTTATCAAGTTACAAAAAAGTACATTAATGTTTCTCAATATTTAAAAAGCGCTTGGAAATTTGTGCAATAAACTTTCCCTTTTTTTTTTGCGATGTTATATTCTTACAGAATACTGTCAAAAGTAATAACATATTTCTAATTTTTATTTGGTACTGAAATTCAGTTACATTTACTCTTGTAAAATAGGTTTTCTTTTAAAATTTTCTTTATTTAATACATTTTAATTTCCATTCGTTCATCAAATCTTATTGAAATTCACATATTCCATTGTTTTAGCTCTAATTACCTCGATAATATATCGGGGAATTACACCTTTTCGCTCAAGAAATACTTTAGAGAGTGGTTTTTTAATCTCACGTTGGATACAAGGAAAAATAATATAAATATATTCTTGCAACCGCTGAGTATTAATTAGTATACAGTCCTATAACAATTGCATTGTTTTCGGATTCTTAACCAGTCCTTTTAATTAAGAAATTGATTTAGGAAATGTTGGTTGAATGAGTTTAAGTATATCTTTGAGGAAATGACCATCGAGGAAAAAGGAATCGGAAAAATAATCAACTTCCTTCTAATTCAAAGCGAGAGTTCAAGCCTTGGGCGTTCACTTCACAGGTCAAGGTTTGGGCTACTCTTTTCGCCATCCAGAGCGAGTGCGGGTGTAGAAACGGTTGCACCTTGACAAATTGGGCCATATATTTTTCTTTTCTGAAGTTCACTGTTTTACTGCTATAACTCTTGCAAAATCAGTATATCATATTTCATATTTTTTAACGAACACATATTCTTTCTGTATAAATTTCATAAGTAAACTTGCAGAATTTAAGTAACCGGTTATAAGGATTTATTCGTGCTACAAGTACTTATGTTACTTAAATAAATTGAAATTTTTACAAAATGCTTCTTTAAGAATCTAGGATGTGGAAGATTCACTTACATTATTATACAGAGTATCTCAACAAGACCGGATACACCCCGCACAGCCAGATTCATTGTATGGAATACATTTATAATGCCCAGAGAACTGTACCTCTACGACTCAACGTTTTCGAAAAAAATGCAAGTGAAAATGCATAACGCCATATCCGGTTTACGAAAAAAAAAACTTTTATTTGGCTGATGAATTGGACGTCGGAGTTTTGTTTCATGGCCATCACGATCTCCAGGCCTAACCCCTTTACATTTCTTCCTATGGAGAAATTTAAAGAAATTGGTTTATCGAGACCCAGTTACTTCAGAAATGGACTTGGTCCATTCGTCTCTATAGTGCGTTTAATGTTGTAGCCACTACTATGCTAGAAAGTGTACAGCTAACCAATGCACAATGCGCGCATGCATGCCTCAATATGCGTAAGGGAAATTTCGAACATTTTTTTATTTAAAATTATGCAAGTACTGATGTTCATGTTTAGAATAAAGATTTTTTTCGTAAATCGGATATGACGTCATACATTTTATCTCGTATTTTTCTAGAAAACTATGGGTCATAGAGGTATAGCTCTTTGGGCATTTTTATGTTTTCCAAACAACAAATCTGGCTGTGCAGAGTTTATCCTGTCTCTATGGGACAATCTGCATACTATTTCTTTTCATTGCAATTATTTTTAACCTATAGAGGTAACGCTTCATCAAAAATTAGGTAAAAACAAAGCAGTAGAAAGAAATAAGAGAAATTTCTTGTCAAAACGCTATAATCCAATTAAAGAATTGTTGATGATGACGGCATGTCAATTTTACAAAGAAAGGAGGGGTACAGTAGCTTCCAAGGGTAAAGGCCCCTGAGCACCCGAGAGCTGCCTTCTAGCTCATATGAAGATGACACACACTTATCTCAATCGCTTGCACAGCCACTTTTTACAGGGGGAGGGGGCATTCACACACCTCAGAGATAAAACACAGAAGAACAACCCTGCTCTGACCGGGACTCGAATCCGGAACGCCTAGATCACGAAGACGCTCTACCTCTGTGCTAGAACGCCGGATGAAGAATTATTAATAGAATTTTATGTTCGCGAATTATTAGCTCTCTATTTTCGATTCTTTCATATTAAATTATTTGAAAAATATCTGATAGATGATACATTTATCTTATAACCTGAAGTAGATTTATTTTTCCATTGGTCATGAAGTAGTGATTCGTTTCGTAATTAATTCTCATATCATTGAAATAGATAGTTCAAATCATAGTGCTCTTAATAAATAATATCTCTAATAGCGTAGCAATTTGACATTGCAGTTCAATTGATGGGCTGAAATCGAGTTGCTTTAATAATAACTGCGGCACTTTAAACGGTTTGACAAAGGAAATTTTATATCAATGATGGCCCTTTTGATTCTCTAATTGATGTTTCTCATTTTCCAATAATGGAGGTCGATTTTTTGTAGTATTTTCCTCTAGCCACGAAGGGGTTGATAAGAACCAGTTTGTTTGATCTCTTTATGCATATCAAACATCTGCAAACGTTTTAATAATCCACTGATTAATTATATTGTTTGAATGCTACTATATTATTAAGACACCGCGACAGAATACCTATTGAGAGAGTGTATGTTTCATTCTGAATTCAAAGATGGATTACTAATTTAGTGATTCTTGCTGTGCTGATCGTACCTCTATCTATGAACAACCGCCGGAATGCCTAACACTTCCATTACAACTTACCGAATGTCAGTTCACCAAATGTCATTTAGTTGTACGATAATTACGAAGCATGGTGAATTGTTAAAGTCAATTATATCTTCAAACGTTTATTTTTTGTTAAATTGTTGAGATTTCTTAACCCCTTAACCGGTTTGCCCGTAAGCCGTACGTGAATCGATTAATCGAATTTTGATAAAGGTAGACAAAAAATAAATCATTCATAACAAATATAATTCAATAGTAAAATGACATTGAATACGTAGATAAGCCAAGTATTCCGTAGATTTCCATTTGAATCAAAATAAGAAAGTATTCCCAAAATAGAAGGTGTCATCTTATTAGATAGTAAGGAAAATAAACCGGTTAAGGGGTTAATGCTGAAATGAGTATCCCTGTGTATAATTCAGTAAAATATTACTGCTCCAATGTTACCTGACTGGAGTATTCATAAGCAATCACTATATATATATATATATATATATATATATATAT
>JAOUZG010019863.1:0-10179 GCA_026289955.1 Argiope argentata
TTTCCGATTTTCAAACGTTCATAAAATATTTTTTATGCATCCACTCAAGTTCAAGTACATTTTTTAAAATTTGCAGAGGATGACCTTTGCTGTAAATGAAGTTTTTTCAAATATCAATTCATTAATTTTTATTAATTCATTAAAAACTAACTTTCGGGGGAAAAATCTTCATTTCCCCGTCGCCAAATAAGTAACGAATTCAGTTTGTTTATTTTCCCACACTAATGAGGATAGGTTTAACATGTTTTCGACCAATTATTTCAACCAATTTTGTTTATTTTTTACATGTTTCATGCCTTTAAAATTAAACACTGTTAATTAATTGATTTTTTGGATTCATTTTGAAGTACTTTCGAATTATTATACAGAATAAAGAAAACTAAAAATTCCTAATCTCTATTGCGTTACCCCAATTGGCGTAGAAAATTCATGCATTTTCATTGCCTTAATTGGCGTTTAGTCCTGAATTGGCTCAACGCCAATTTATTATGATCTTATTGTTTTCTAGTCTGTTCTTTATTTTTAACCAATACTAACGTAATTTTGTTTTTTTTTCCAAATATAGTTTTTTAATTAATTATTTATATTAATAGTAATTATTTCATAGAAAATAACTTACCTTGACTATTTTTTAAAAAAATTTCTTTGTTGACCTAAGTAGGAATTGACTGAAATTTTTTTATATTATTTTTTTATGTTCAGTCCGCAATTTTAAAGTAAAATCTAAAATACTAAATAAATGACTGTGTGCAATTTTTTATCACATTTATTATAATTTCTCAAAACGGCATTCTAACGAATTAATTCATAAACGATTTATTTTCTTTTATTTAATTACCAGCCGCCTTTGGCGACCAGCCGGGTCGCCAAAATTAATGCCGACTAAAGGGTTGAATCGATTTTTTTATATATAACTTGGTCTCATAATTAGTTTTTCAGCAAAATATTTTTAAGCTTCCAATTTCGATAGTCATATAATTCACTTATGCTATTATGTAGGCCTTAAGCAGTCCTATCTTTGAAGTCCACATCTCTCTCTCTGATCTTATATCAGTACACGTAAAATTCAAAGTGGAAATGATGAAACTTCAATTAATATAGAGACCTCTTTACTCAATCTAAGCATGTCTATAAATAAAACTAAAAACTGAAAGCAGAGTAGTCCAATATAAAAGTTTTATGTTCACTACAAAAATTATAATTTTTTATAATTTATAATATCTCAAGGAATTATACAGCAAACATTTCACAGATTAAATGAAACATTCAGTTTTTAATTTTATTTTTAGATGTTTATAAATGCTCTCAATAATAACATTTTATTTTATTTTTTGGTTAATAAATATATTTCAAAAAAATATGGTTTAAATTCCTTTGGTATTATAAATGTATATTCTGGAAAATGTTCTTAATACTTCAAATTCTAAATAAATAAATAAATATTTTTATCTTCTGCCTTCAAATCTGGCTGATTTATTCAGTTCTGAATATTAAAAGTTTAGAACAATCATCCTTTTCATAATCTAGGCCAATTATTCTAGAGTAACTCTGATTGGCTTCATTGAGATCTTGATAAAGTGATCTAAAATCGCCAGTTTTTATCGAATAGTTGTATTGAAATTTTCATAGATCGATTAGCTTTGATGATTGATTTAGTTTATTGGAGTGCCATTTTTTTTTTAATTTTAAGGACTTATTGACCCTAGAATATTTTGTTAAATATGATTCACTGAGCAGATGATATATGTAAAAATTTAAAAGTCGTAATTCATCAGCATTTTTTCCCTCAATCTACTAATTATACATTTCACTTAGACCATTTGTTAAGAGATGTATGTCTCTCCCAATAAAATTAAGAAATTAGATGTTTTGCTCCTATTACTGAAGATGTCTTGTAGATGTTAAGCCATATTTGCCTTAAATAAAACAGTTTAATTGAATTAGTAATATATGTATTATAAAATATCATAGAAAACGTTTCATTGCATTTATTTTTCAAAAATATCATGTTTCATATTTGTTTCATTTTATGCAGACACGTGCTGAAAATGACATTTTTATTTATTTAATTTATAATGATAGTTTTATTTATTTTTTCTCATGTGATAACATGATATCGGTTTGGTTAGAAAGTCTCTGAAATATGCGGGTAAAAAATATTTTTATCTGCTTTTAATAACTTTGCATTATTAATTATTACGTATGCTTTTTAAAAGATGTATTTTCAAATAGCTGACCTGTTTTTACCAGCATATCTTTAATATTACGTTACTTCGTTGAAAGCAGATGCGTTTTTATTTCGCATGATTCATTAAAATGCGGAGATAAATTACAATCACGAAGGCGAATTCTTTGATTTGCAAAATATATCTTCTTCACATGAGTAAAAGCAACCATTTAAAACATGTCTTAGTGTTTTAAAAATTAAAAAAACCGCAAATGCAAAAATATTTTACTTCTACTTAATATCAATTGCTTTTTGTTCGTCGTTTCTTTGAAATGACGTCATCTTCTAGTTGGTTTAAGATTTCTTGCTTTTAAATAATTAATCTCGCTCTCAGAAGATTATCGCTTGGTGCGTTTCTAATTTTCTATTTCAGTTTTAACTGTCGAACTTTTGTAATATGTTTTTATTTATTTTAATTCTTTAATTGAATTAATAAATTTGATATTCAAACGATCAAGAAAAATTTTCTCTTGCATTTATTGTTTAAAAAATATCACATTTCGTATTTATTTCATTTCATATAATCACAAGATGAAAAATATATTTTTCTGTTTTATTTTTGGTGGTAATTAACTTATTTTTTTAAAATCCGAGCTTCTGAAAATGTGATGGCAACATTTTATTAAAAACAGATTTTTTTGAGATCCTCGTGAAAATAAAATTTTATTTTTATTTTATGGGAAATAAATTGTTAAAAAATACGATTAAATGAAATGTTTAAAAATTCATTAAAAATAGAATTTTAATTTATAGGTCAAAACATCAGTATCATTGAAAAGCTAATTTTTTGAGCTTTAACTTGAAGATAAAATCAATTTTGTTCTGTAAAATTTTCAGAAGTTATAGCGAAAAAAACTTTAAAATTTCGCTTATTTTTTAATTAATTAAAATTTTAATTAAAAATCCAAAAAAGGGCTAAGATGGGCGCATTCCCGGCCCCCAAAGTATACATGTATGAAATTTGGTAGCTGTAGGTCGAACGGTCTGACCTGTACAGAGTCAGTACACACCCACAGATTGTGCTTTATTATAAGTAAAGATAATTTAGCCGTTTCAAATATTTATTTTAAAATATTTTTTAAACTACATATTTAAATGGAAACGATTTTTTTACACGAGATCATTCTAAAATGCATTTTATCATAATATATATTATTTTATCATTTTATTTATTTCATTGTTTGATTTTTTATTACTGTGCACGATAATTGCAAGAATGGATTTGAGAAATGCACACATCGTGCTACTCTCATAGGCAAACCACTGTTTATGTATGACTTTTAATGCTTTATTTAAGGGCATGGGGATCTGTTTGAAATAAGCTATTACATTTTTGAGATAAAAATTTTCACTATCATTTTGTATATGGCACCCTAATTTCACAGAAGGGATCATATTAAGGGATATTCTTACTCACTGCATTTTTGTTCTATATAAAAACATCATTTTTTACATGAATAATGTTTTCCTGCTAGGACATGAATGAGCCTTCTAATTTCGGAACAAATGAAAACAAGCCTTCATACTGCGAAAACAAAACGAACTGCTGGAACTTAAAATGTCCTCAAAGCAACTACGAAGATCCGCCTTACAATCCTTGTAAGTGAAAGAAAAAAGATTATTTTGCATTAAAACCCCATTTAAACAATTTGTGTTGAAAATTATATTCTTATTGTTTTGTAGTTGTAAAAGAAATATTCCATTCTAACTGAAATATCACCTATTGAAATACTTCTTATAATTAAGGAAATTGTCATAATATTCTGTTTTGATGATTTTGATGAAGAGAACACACATATGATCTGCCTTGAAAATGCCGCACCAATATCTGAAGACAGCTGGCGAAATGGGTGTGATGCTGTTATCCGGCCGTTTCTTTTGGCTGTCACTGTCAAATACCGGTCCTCATTAGGCGTTGTAACTCGGGGGCAACGTGTGCTGTAACGTCTACTCACGTTACCATGATCTTGGAATCGTTACCAAAACATGGAGATGATCCTTTGGTTGATTCCCAGCTCCTCGGGTACTTCCAGCTGGGAACGCCCACATTGCAGTCAGCCGATAATTCGACCATTTAAAAAATCATCCAAATGCGTTCTTTGTGGAATAACTTTGCGGCTATTGCACGAAAAGGCTTATAAAAAGTGCTTGATAAAAATATTACTTCTTTGCCTGTATTCCTTATATATCACTCTGTTAGACTCTAATCATTTTGATGCACTATCGATGTCATCTAGTGGCTTCCTGCAATTTTCATATAACTTGAATTTTCATATTTGTATAGTTCTAGCTTTAACAATCTGCCATCATATTCATGCATACAGTGTTTTAAACGTTATATACCAGCCAATAAACCTTATCATTTCATATTGAGCACGATAAAGTCTAGAGATTTATTCATGACATTATGTATTTATAATAAAATGGGTTTATGCATTATATTTATACTGATACTAATTTTTTAACGTAATAATATTTTTGGACCTGAATTAGTTTATTAAATTGAGTGATATAAAATTATTTAAGCGCAAGTTGTGTCCAGCTGATGCAATTGTTACGAATCACCGGGTTTGTTTACAGTGAGTATAATGTATGTTGTGAAGACAATTAGCAGATCTCAGGAGGAAACAATTTTACACGAAGACACTAATACAAATTCGACGAATGTACAAAAGACAAAATAAGTACAGCCGAGACGAACATAGGACAGTATACTAAAGAAGACAGTATCCATCAAGTAGGAATCCACCTCACCACACAAAGCAGCCAGACAGAATCTAACAGAAGAGGGGATCCTCGGAGCTCCAATTTACGGTCTCTCGAAACGGTTGAAGTTCTACCTGTCTTCTCCATTTAACTACTGACTCTCTACCACATGTTTGGCTACTCCACACATTACACGATATTGTTTCTATGAGCGACAACATGAGAATATCACACACTAACTAAGCACTCGCTTGAGCTCCATTCGACGCTGGCACTCCGCCATTGCTTCGCTATCCTCTGGAAGATTCGTTTCTTTACGTCTCTTATGATTCCCCCTTCTGATTTAATTCACCCTGCAACTTGAGACTGTCGGTCTTTTATAGCTCCTGGGAGGCTGGCCGAGAACCTTCTGGGCCAATCAGGGTGCATCTCAGTTTCTATTGGATGGATCGTTAAAATTTTTGAAGTTTCCAGCAAATATCCATTGTGTCACCAAAGTCGCCAAATTCAGCGCGAAGTCGAATTGAGAGTCTCAGAGTTTGTCGCCAAGCTCTGAGATCACTGACGCGGCTCTCGCTCAGCCCACAACAAGGGCTGATAGTAAAACGGTCTTTCTTACGATGGCATTATTCGTGCTGCAAAGCAAAATTACCCAATCATTCCACATTAAGACCGAACCTAAAGGAATGGGTGAATATTTCAGTTTAAAAATGAAAATACAATTTAAAATTGATTACAATTAGAATCATGTTCTTAGTACAATTAAAAATTTAATTCGTTGAAAAACTAGAAAAACCCCTGAAATGTTTTCTTTAGTCATAAAATACCCAGTTTCACTTAGAAATAATGAAGAAGTTGTATAAAACTAAAGTATTTTCTTTTTATTATAAAATGATAAAGTTTTATTTTTGCTAGCAAAAATCTGATCAATAAAGATTATTAATACATCATGTACTATTCTACATATCTAAATCATAACAAAATATTTCACTCCTTTTCATTTCAGTAAGGAAAACGGGAAGCGAGCGTCTGTCGAAGAAGACCCTGTGCATGGAAAGTCTGCAGACCTGTGGAAAGAAAACCTACCGTCATTATGACGTCCACAGCTTGTATGGGTGGAGCCAATCTCAGCCAACTTTTCAGTTTGTTCAGTTTCCTTTACTTTTGTTACTTTGTGATGGATTTACACTCTCTCTGTTATAAAACGGCTAGTAGACAGCGCATGCGTAAAAAAACTGAAAAGTGCTGTTTGGTCTATAGCAAGTACTTGTTCCGACAGAACAACATGCCGCAGTATTGTATTTTTTCTTCCTGTGTATGCATTTATAGAATAAGGAGGGTTTTATATTTTATTTATTTAGTTGGCATAAAAAAATTATTACTTATCACAGATTAATTCCGATATTTTCTGCTGATTGTTCTTTCTAATGTGAGGTTTTTTATTATCATGTAATGTTGATTTGATTTGAGGTTTTTGAAACCTCAAAATGAGTAGGCAACAATTTATCACTTTTAGGCATCAATTTTTAGGCAGGTGATTTATCACTTTTAAGGCATCAATTTTTCCTTTTAGGGTTGTTTAAAAAAAGGAAGAAGGTTGTCCCATTTAGCGATTTAGAAATTTAATTTATAATTTAAAAGTTTAAGTCAATGGACCGTTGTTATAATTTTTTTGTTAAAATGTTTTTATCATATGATAACATGATGTTATTTCGGTATGAGGATTTTGAAACCACAGAATGAACGGGCAGAAAAATTGGCTATTTATCGCTTTGGAAGCATGCATTTTCTGTGCTTAGAGTTATTAGAAGATGGTAAATATGGTTGTTCACATATGGTTGACTTTTCACATATGGTCTTTTTTTTCCCTTCAACAAATTTTTCTTTCTCTTGCTCTCTCTCTTTCTCCCATCTGTGCTCATCCAGCTGGTTAGATAACTTAGCGTTTTAGGCACCGGGGGGCACAGGATGGCGTTATGTTATGTTATGGCTGATTTATCACATATATGGTTATTATGGTTGACTTATGATCACATATGGTTGACTTTTTTATTGACTTATCACCAATAAAAAAGTTACAACTTGGCACCAATGTCTGCCATGTACCCGATTCTCCATGTATCGCCGCATGCATATTTCGATAGTCACGTGATTGTTTCAAAGTTGTTTAAATTGGTTAATGACTTAAGTTAATTAAAATAAATAAAGACATAAAAGTAATAATTTCCTCACACCATAATAGGAAATTTTAGATAATGGCAGCAGATTTTATTTTTTAATTTGCACTTTATTTATTTTTTACAGTTTTCTAAATTTAAGTATCTTGAGTTATTTTACCATGTTTCTTTGTATAAATATCTACCATTTCAATACGATACGCTGTGAAAAAGAAAAATTCAGTTCAGAAATTTCTAAACATTCAGTGGTCAATTTATTGGTAAATATACAATTTTATATGCATATTTCAATTACGAGAAAGTAATAAAAATTGTGAAAATATGTAATATTTTTATGCCGTATTTAAATCAAATACTATTAACATTGCTCTTCTGTGATCGGTTATTGAATTAAGCGCAGGAAAACTTCTTAATAACATTGATGAAGCTTTTCATTTTGAGCCTTAATCTATATTAATAAAAATACATCTCGAAATGCGTTGCTAAGCGCAAAACTGGAGAACGGCTTGACCGATTCGGCTAATTTTTTAAAAATATTTTCGTTAAGACACGAGGATGGTTCTTATGGAGAGAAAAAAGGAAAAAACTGCGAGGAAAATAGTTAAAACGACACTTTTCTTACTTTCCCGCCAAAAATCTTTATTTCCTTCCCCCACACCAACTGAGTAGGATAGCAAGAAGTAATAAATTATGATTTGTTTAGAAAGAAATATGCGAAGTCAGTTGGTTTTCATTCATAAATAACGGAATGTTTAAAAAAGAAAGAAAATAGTTGCTTTTATTATTAGTCTGTATGAATATTCAATCTATGCCTGCTCGAAATAAATTCTGGGAAGGGAAGAAAAAAAAATAACAAAGCGAAAAAAAAAGAAGACGTTTGTAAAAAGTAAAGCAGCTAGGAAAAAAAGGAGAGAAAAAAAGAAAAGAAAAGAAGCGTGTGTGTGTGTCACCATTATTTCCTTTGTGCGCAGCATTTTCCAAGCTGTTTTTAAACTTCCGCATCTTTTGAAAACCAATTGTCTTTATTTTTAGTGTGTTTACATTTATGAAAATTTGAATCTCATTATTCTATAAAAACGTAGAATTTTAGACCTTTCCCTCCATCATTTAAGTGAAATATCAATTCCGGGACAATCATTGCTCGGATAGAAAGAGAAAGATGAGTAGTACAATGAACAGAACATCTGAAGAAAATAATACTATAAATGAATTATATGATTATCAAAATTTGTTTGGTTTAAAAATATTTTGGTGAAAAACCTGTTATGAGACAGCTACATAAAATATTAGCGAGCATTAATACTGGCGAACCGACTGGTCGCCAAAGGCGGCTAGTGTTCAATAAATATCGTAATCTAAGTCTGTTAATGGACATTTAGCAGACGATTCCTTTTCAGACATTATATAACTGCTATTATTTTTATTCAATTAAAATATTATTAAAAGTTAAAAGCAAACGATCTTTTTTCTTTTATAAACTTATTTTTATTAATGTTAATTCATTTACTTTTTTGTATAATTTTTGATCAACTGTAAACCATTTGGAATCTGGCAATGGTTTGTAACATATGCTGTTAAATAGAAAGAATAAGCAAACTTCAATTTGTTTTTGTGCGTGCGCGCTCTCTTGTGTTGAATTTATATTTTGTTCTAAGTATTTGAAACAGGGGATAACAGCCATTGTTGCTATAAATCCCAATACCTTACTTCTTTCAAATTCAAATTGAATAAGAAAACCCACGGAATTCTAAAAGGCTTGGAGTATTATTTTAGTTTTTAAGGATTTAAGATGCTCCACATGCTATAGTTTGAAGCTTAAGAAAATGGGTAGTTTTCTATAAAACACACAAACTTACTTTTTTGTGAAATTATCATAATGCTGCTGTTACTTTTTGCTTACTATTTTTTACTGATTATACCGGGTGTCCAAAAAGTTCCCGTACTCCAAATTTTAAAAAATCATTGTCCATGATTTTTTTTTCAAGTATATTAAATTTTTCCATACCAGTAATGAACTATGGACATGTTTGAAGCTTTTTTCGGCAATCGACTTATCTCAAAAAATCTTTGGCCACCTCGATCCCCTGATCTGACCATCCCGGACTTTCTTCTGTGGGGATATTTAAAGGACAAAGTTTATGAAGGCGATCCTCAAACAATAGATGATTTGAAAATCGCAATTACCCAAAGGATACAAGAAATCACTCCTAGCGTGTTAAAACGCGTTTCGAAAAACATGCGCAAACGAGTTCAGCTTTGTCTCCAAGAAAGGGGTGGATATTGTGAACATTTATTATAAATGTAAGTTCAGTAAATTTTTCCTTAGTTATGTTGAAAGTGCTTTTTATCATTGGCATAAAAATAATTCTTTTTAAGCCTGTTGTTTTAGTAAAATAAATTCACAAATCATCAGTACGGGAACTTTTTGGTCACACGGTATTTGTAGACCTGTTAGTTTGTCAGTAAAATTGTTAGTAATATTCCTGATTAACATTCTGCATTCGTGCGTTTTGTATTTAACTTCAATTCATCACTCTTGTACATATTCCCATTTCCTCATGTATTCTCATATATATTCATATATATTCATTCTCATATATATATTCCCCCAAGGGGCTTTTATACCGAATTTGGTAACAGTCTGATTTGTAGATCCTCAATAAAAATGAAGATAATCAGACCCACATTTACTTTTATTATCAGCAGATAAAAAACTTTAAGCAGAAGTGTTTGTATTCCAGAGCGGCTATAAAAGGTGTAAATCAAAGATCATTGGTCATCTCTCGGTCAACTTATCCTTCTTCTGGACGCTACGTTGGACACTGGCTTGGCGATAACAAAAGTATTTGGGACGATTTATATCGATCCATCATAGGTAAGCGCGCAACTATTAAAATTTCTTTCTTCTTTCCCGTGTATTAAATTATTATACAATATCCTTAGTAAAATTTCAGAAGCAACGGAAGTACTCGAAAAAAAATCTTTTTTCTCTTACTACTAAGATCAAAAAGAATCCGTAATATTTTTTTTAAATATATCGATGATAAATATCGACTGAAACTTTCATCA
>JAOUZG010019867.1:0-12320 GCA_026289955.1 Argiope argentata
GATAAAATATACTATGAATACTTAATGCTAGTTATTCATTTGTATATGATAAGATACTTAGAAATAAACTCCTGACACCGTTATGCCGCATTCTTTTATACATATTTAGATGAGTATTATTTATTATCTTTTAGCTTGGATAATTCATTTTTTACACAATAAATAGCAAATATTTTAAAAAAGGGAAAGCTATATTTAAAAGCATTAAAATTAAATAATGAATAAATTTTTACAATGAATTTGTTTTACAATGAATTTTGTAACTGTTAATTAAATTTAATTACATAGAAAATATATATTCAATGAATATAGTATATACTTTAAAGTATATACTATTGAGTATATATAAAATATAGTATATACTTGATATTTTTAAGACAATTTCATGTTTTTGTAAATACCCTTGTTTCCACTGCCGTTTCTCTCCCACACAACAACACCTAAAATGCCATATTCGCAGGGCCCAACTTTGTCTAGTTGAGGCCCGGGGAAAAAATTTCTTTGGGTCTCCCTCTGCTTTACTACTTTAGTAATGAAGAACATTCATTAAAGAAGGAAACGTTAAAATAAAATTTATATTCGATTTGGGGGTCCCCAGTTATGTGGGGCCCCGGGCAACTGCCCCTGCGATAGTCAGGCCCTGCACATTCGAGCTCAAAATATATATAAAAAAATACCATTTTAATCATAAAACATAACAGAAATATGATGATTTATACAGGCGTTCAAATTTTCACGGTGCCATCCTTAAATTTCGCTTTCTACCAGAAATCGAAAATTAGATTTTTATTTTCCTGACTTCATAATTTCTCTGTCTTTTCCGACATTATTTTCCTAGTTAAGAAGCGAAAGATCCCTGCTAAAAAGAATCCGTACCAGTTAAGAAGATCTCGGAGCAAATATATGCATATGCAAATAGAGCCTGCCTATATTACAACTCCTCTCAATATAGATGGCAGGGCAAGCAATACACTGCCTTTGTCAACATCATTTGAAAGACGTTTGTTCGCATAGGCATACAAACGAAATTCAAATCACGTTGTCCATACTTACTTTAACATCTTATATGCAATTAGCGAGGAATTAAAGCTACATTGCGCGCAATTCATGAAGACTCATAGCATAAAATTCGACAAAAAGGAAATCATTAAATAAGGTATTGATTATTCAACACGTTATTTGAACACCCTTTAAAATTTCATCAAATAAACTCATTTTCAATTTGGACAGTAATGGCAGGATCTTTTCTTTGAGTGTCACTTAAATTTTAGCAGAAGTTGATAATCGAGGATAATCGAAAGAGTCCAAAAGTTTTATATTCTCGGAATATTGCCCAGCATCTCCCTTTTGAGTGTCTTCTTTAACTTATTAATTTTTGTTCTTCGGGAGCTTCCAAAAGGTAAGCATTCGCAGCCGGCCTCACCAATTTGTGTAAATGTTCTTTAAAGTAAAATATCTATCTCTTTAACGATTAACAAATGTAATTACTGGAAGATATTTCGGATATAAATAGAAATCGAATAGTTAATTAATTAAACGACTTTCTAACGAAGCTTTACGCTTGTATCCATACGGGTCCATTATAAATTAATTTCTCGTTTAAGAAGCCAATGATTCGGATTTGTTGCGGTAAAGCGAAACTAAATATATAAGTTATTTAGTGATACACACGTAGTATTTTTTTTCTCTGTGTTTCCCTCTAATGTTAAAGAAATTTATTTTTCAATTGCAATAATTACCAGAAGTTTAAACATCTTTAAAAAATAATTAAGAAATTGCTTATTTTTAAATTATTTTTAATTAGTTGTAAGTGGCTGGGAGTCTCTTTTCGATTCCCGGGGAAATTGCCGAAAAACCTTCTATAAGATCTCAGATTTAAAAAGTTAAAGCAGTTTCGAAACTGCTTAAAATTTATTTTACAGATTTATCAAGAAACTAACTTAAACCCATTTTCTGAATTTCATATAATTAAAGTATATGAATTACTTTTTTCCTTTTGAAGAAAAAAATTGAGAATGTTCGGATATATTTCAGATTAAAGAAAGCTGTCCTTATGTGGTTTAAAAGTATTTTTGCCATCCCTATAAGCAATCATCTTCTAAAAACTGTGCAACTAATTGAGTGAGTAACTACAAAAGTCACTATTGCATGAGTCAACATTATGTATGATAGAAAATAAGTGAAATTACTGTTCATGACACCGAATGAATATTTTCAGATTGATACGAATATTTCCATATTGATATGAATATTTCAAAAAATAAAAATAAGAATATTTCCAAATTGATACGAGTATTTCAAAACATAAAAATAAGAATATTTCCAGATTGATACGAATATTTCAAGAGATAAAAATAATATTATTATATAGCTTTTTTTACAATTAATTAATATTCATTTCATTGAGTTAGAGCTGAAATATCAAATCCTTTAAAAAAATTCTATTACTAATTCCTTTAAAGTTTATTAAGAAATTATTTGGTTTAAAATAATTTTTCTCGAACTCACAAACTTTAGAAACTAAAAATAGAGAGATTTATTAAGCCTTTTTAAACAATCATCCACGATTACCAGCCTCAAATCCTATATGCATTCTCCCCTTTTTGAAATTGGAGACTGAAATTGGAAATTCCAGATTGATACGAATATTTCAAGAGATAAAAATAAGAATATTCTATGAGTTTTTTTACAACTAATTATTAAACTATTCATTTCGTTGAGTTTGAGCTGAATATATCAAAACTTTTCGAAATAGAACTTCTTTTCCAATTTTTTTGAAATATTATTAAGAAATTATTCGTTTAAAATAATTTTTTCTTGAACTCGTGAGAGTAAGGAACTAAAAAAGGAGAGGATTTTTTTGGAACGATTATCGACAATTGCCAACGTCAAATCCTACATGCATTCCCCCTTTTTGAAACTGGAGCAAAGGCTGTCGCTGCTTTTTTTAAAAATAATGTTTCTTGATTTTTTTCCCCACATCGTACCCGCAAATATCTTTAACGTTCACATTATCACTATTAAACAAATTATTTTTGAAAAATAATGTCTATTTTTTTCAATAATTACTGTATATATTGTGTTTGAAATTTCATTAACTGACGAGTAAATTAAAGACGAAGACAGAAGATTAGTGCTTTAAAAAAATTTAGTCTATTAAGCTTTTATTTAGTCTATAATGCTTTAAAAAATATTTAGTCTATAATGCTTTAAAAAATATTTAGTCTATTATTGACCTAAATATTTAGTCTATTACGAAAACAGTTAACAAAATCTATTATGCAATGATATACCATATTTCTTTTTAACGTAACGGGAAATCTATGAATTAAAATTTTCAACTAGAATGTATACTTATACTTTTTAATGATCTATTTCGTTTATTAAGTTCCCTTAAAAATTGAAAACAAAGCTTAATATGGTAAAGTATACTAAACCATACTAAAATATTAATCATATAAAATTAAAAACTAAACCATACTAAAATATTAATCATATAAAATTAAAAATTAGAAAAATTAAATAAAATTAAAAAAAACATATTTAAGAATATTCTTTCTTTCGGAAGATGCCTTCTACAGAAAACTCCCAAACGATTTTTCTTTTATAATTTTCTATTTTTACATAAAAATCATATAATAGCTTGAAGCCTGAAATATCATTAAAACTTTCTCTAGTTAAAAATTTTGATGGAAGCCAAAATGCTCCAAAATCTAGTTTCTTTATGTTATAGTTCAACTATTTATCTTTTTAAACAAAACTTATAAAAGACCTTAAATATATTTTCAAATAAATTATTTTTATACGATTAATATGTTAAATGGAATTTCTTGCTTTTAAATAGATTACGTTGATAATTGTTCATATTCCTTTCTATTTGTTGGCTTGTAGAATCAGTCTGGCTTTAGAACTTGTTATTTTCCTTTGCTTTCAAATATTACTTTCAAAATGGTTTCGTTTTAATCCAAATAACATAGAACTAAGATAAACTACCCATTCGGTGGAAACCCACAAATTTTCTTTTTATGCTTCATTTCAAAGAGTAATTTCGAAGGTTCCCAAAATAGCTTCATTCCTATTCTTTTGTTAATTAGATACAGAGCTACGACTATTAAAATATCAGTTACTGAACAAGTTATGAGAAGCAGAAGCTTTAGATTAATTTTTAAGAAAACTATTTATTAGTAGAAGTGCTACAGGAAAAACCTAATTACTCACAAAACATAAATGGTAGTTCAACAGAATTTTTGAAAATAACTCGTTTGTACTTTTAAAATAAATGGGAGTAAAAATTATATTTTTACTTGATGGTTTTTTAAACTGAAACAGATGAAATATTTGTAAGTATATATTGTATTTTTATATTCAAAGTAGAATATTTAATGTATTTAGAACAAACTATGATGTTACAAAATGTTAAATGTTACAAAAAAATTTCATAGAATTTTATAGTGAGCATAGGAAATCAATTTTCATGTTGGAAAATCGATTAGTTTTCATTTATTTATTAAAACGAAATCTGATATGTAATAATTTTAAATATCCTGACTTATGTTCCAAGTAAAAATATGTAATAAAAACTATTTTGTATTGAAAATTATACCAATAAATATAGTGACTTGATAAAGATCAGTTAAATTATTAGAAAGAATTAAATCATTTTAATTCTGTATGATCCTGTCAGATTATATACCTCTTATATTTAATACTATCTCTACTACTAGAACATTATTTAACTTTTCACCGATATTATCATTTTTGTTTTGTTTCTATAAAAATTTTGAAATCCGTGACTATTGCCATTATCAAATGATAAAAAACTGCATATAAATTCTACAGGAGTTTTGGTTTCAATAAGGAATGATTTCCATGAAGAGATAAAACGCTAATCAAAATATAGGTATT
The DNA here is from genome assembly GCA_026289955.1 of Argiope argentata. Taxonomy (NCBI): domain Eukaryota; kingdom Metazoa; phylum Arthropoda; class Arachnida; order Araneae; family Araneidae; genus Argiope; species Argiope argentata. Next base: position 4,906 of record JAOUZG010019867.1, read on the forward strand.
CGCAGAATGCATAATTTTGCAACGTGCATAAAATTGAGTTTTTATTTCTTTCTCTGACTTTTTTTTTGCCTTTAAATGTTCTATTGACGTTTCAAAATGCTAAGATCTCCAGGTTTTTTTTCACTTTTTTCAGTATTTGAGATTTTTTAACACTTATGAATTTGGAATTTGTCAAAAAAAGTATTGATATAAAAACATCAGAGATGTTATAGTTTGTAAGAATTTAAATATTTTGAAAACTTAAAGAAAAAAGAAAATCAGGTAAAATTAATGAGCTAGTAAAATAAAGTGAGCAATTGAGTTTAGCATTTAATAAATTATTTATTTTCCTTTAATAAATCTAAGAACTGTTTTTTTTCTTTCAAAACAGTGCTTTTTAATTGACTACGATATAATATAGTTTTAAAAGGTTTTTATCTATAAATTCGTGTTCTATTAAACAAAATTCGGTTAAATATCTTGCTTGAAATAAAATAAATGTAACAGAGAATGGGAATATCAACCGAATTCAAAAATTTCTTAAAAATTCAATACATTTAATAAAACGAGTAGTTTTTTGGTTTATCCTTGGTAATTATATCGCCTACTCTTAGAAATACAATAGTTTCTATCTGGTAGACTACAAACTACTTTAAAGGACGCTTTGGAAAATGTTCTTTTTACCTATCATGTCAAAGTCAATTTTTAAGAATATAATAACAACTAATAGATGTTCTGGAATTGTTTACATGCTTATATTTTTATTCGTACATTTTTTTAGCATTTATTTGCTTTTTTAATTCTGAAAAAGTGTGATTGAATTAATAAGCTATTTTAAATAAACAAAAATTTATGGTATTACTTTCACTCACTGATTTTTTAAAAATGCTAAAAAATATCCTAAAAAGAGCAATATTTGGATTTGCTAGCCATCCGAACATATCTAGAATTTCTCTATAACAAGCAACTGTACTTTAAACATATTTCACTTGCTGTTTGCTTCAACTCTGTGTTCATTCTCCATCTTCCTTGATATAGAAGAGAGTCTTAATAAATAAGTATAGTCTTGTTCGAAAGTTCTCCTTAGTTCAGAGAGAATCAATAGGTGACAACAAGAAGCGGAACTTGAAATGGAAAAATCCACTTATGAGTCCAAGAAATCCTCCTCTATCAAGGACCTTCTTCAGACTGAATGCTGAAGATGTTATCTCGATTGAGTTTCTGTCTTCTGCCAGGAGTATGGGCTTTTCTTTCTTAATGCTAATAAACTGGATACAAGTGCCGGTGCACGACTTCTCACGGGATTTGGGCTCAACTTGGACACGTTTTTTTAAAAATAATCTTCAGTTCTTAGCTTTATACAAGATGAGTCTCCATTAAGAAAACAAAATTGTATAAGGCTTAAGATAAGACGTAAAGTCTTTGAATAGAAAGGACATTGGGTTGTTAAATACTGTTTTACGTTTAGGAGAGAAGGGGATTAAAAATTATATTGAAACATAAGACTTCAAAAATTATTTAGTTGCAAGTAGAGAGAGAGGCGTGAGTGAAACAATAAATTCTTCCAAATTACATTGACGTACAGAAATTATCATAAGGTTTGATTAATAAGAAATATTATCAAACAAAATAAAAGCTATCAATAATTGGTAAATATTTATTACATATCTTTAATATCTTGCTACAGCAATGCAATTCTACCAATAATTTTCGACCCTCAAAACAGGATTTAAAATCGTTTTCGAAAACCCATTGTGTGTTCGCATGGAATTTTCTTGTCTTATTTGTTAGATTCAAAATGGTTAAGACGAAGTGACACTTAAAAGTGGGAAAATAAGAAATAGGCACACGGTTTTAGATTTGGAGAATACGAACTTCTAGAAGCTTGTTTGATAAATATTTTTTCATAAATTTACGAATAATTATTACATTGTTAGAAGGCTTATTGTAGTTCAAAAATATATAAGTTATCTTACCACAATTCATGTTACTTTTAATGTTTTTATATAGGAATTGACTTGGAAGTGTCTGTAATTGTTCGATAATTTTTAGTTAACACAAATTCTATAATCTGATCTAATTATTGATGATTATACAAAATGGATGGTCTATGACTATGCCATGTGTTTATGATAGATTTTTTTTCTTTAAATTTTTATGACCCTTAAATAATCGTTTTCATGTAAATTATCATCTTCAAAAGCCTTTTGTAGCATTTAGATTTTTTTCAGCAGAAATTGCATTGCGGAGGCAAATTTTAATGCAGATTCTTTGCACAATTTTAATTATTATTTTGAAAAATCTAAAAAAATTTAGCTTAAGTAAAATCAAATTATGTTCAGACAAAAAATTGAAATTAAATATTCAGTTCTGCCGCATGGACATATAATTCATGAAAATATTTCATAAATAATTTCTTTCGATTTCTAGTATATATATGCATTTTAAATTAATGCTGATCTCTTTATGTAAAACAGTACTTTATTTTTTTCAATTATTATGTCATTTTGACCTCTGTAAAAAAAACCTTACAGCTGACTTTTAGCAATTTTGTACCTAAAAATCAATTTTTTGCTGTCAAATTCTGAAGTCCGTTCAATTTTCAAATTTAATTTTTGAAGACTGCAAATCACTGTAACCCAACGATGAGACAGTGGTTTCACGTTAGTAACCTCATTTCAATTAGTATTGTGTATTTTATCCTAAATGTGGTCAAATTACCTAGAATTTCTGTGGTATGAATGTTTAGAGAATAGGGTCTTGATTCAGGTATCGACCGCCTCATCTAACCTCTATTCAATTTCTTTCAATTAAAGAATTTCAAATTGGAGTATTAACCCTTTGTACTCTGAAAAAGAATTGATGAAAAATTATTCACTTAATACAAAGAGTTGCTAATTGCAATGAAAAATAAATTTACATAATTCTTTTAAGTCAAAATTTCTTTGAAAAATTAATCTACATCTCTTAACCCTTATGTAGGAGTTTTTAACAATCAAATTTGAAAAATAATTAAATATAACGTCAAAATTATGCACAATCTTGAATGGTGAGTGAGAGGCACCATCGGAGTGCAAAGGGTTAATAAAGGCAATTTTTACCGATTTCAATTCAGAAAATTCCATCGACAAATCATTAATATCTCATACTTTTCATTATTTTAATATAAGAACAAAACACAAGAAATGTAAAATAACACTTATTAAAGATTTAATTCGAATTATTTAATAAAATAATTTATAAAAGCTAATTTTTCATTCTAAGAAATCGACAGCATCTTAATACTCAAAATGATTTCCTTTTGTTTTACTTTCATTTTATTTAAGAGATGAGCAACCAAGTTTCTTTAACATTCAGTCAACTTTTTTAAAAATAAGACTATTCCCAGAGGTTAATTCAATTTGAATTAAATTCTTTCAATTTTACTATACATTTTTTTAAACATTCTATGCATTCTATTTATGACTAATCCGGTTTTTTCAGCCTCATAATAATCATAATAATAAAGGCTTTCAAAAGTTAAAAAGGATTCTATTTAAAATTTTATATCAATAAACCCAAATCGCACGGTTTGTAATTACTTGTCTAGGTATCTGATTCTTTTCTTAATTTTTTTTTGTAAATTCGTCATTTTTATATTTTTTATTGGTTCCGAGTTTCTGTTAACACATTAATTATTCCAATTGAAACCTAATTTATTTCGGAAAATATTTTATGTATTTATTTATTATAATCCATTGAGAAGAATATGAACTTTCATTTCATTCATCTAAGGAATCAGTACTCGAATTGCGGAAGAAAAACTAATAACCTTTTATTCTTATATCTTATTTTATTTTATTCAAAATATCTTAAAGACGCCGTTCTGCTAATTTTTAAAACTATTACATTAATAATCAATGAACATCAGACAAATTTCTTAGAGTAATTGTTTATGGTAATTTCAAAAATTCGAGTTAGTTACTGAAAAGAGCGCAATCATTTTGTTCCTAGCTAATTATTAAATTATCAAGAATAATTTGATCTGCCTGACATCTTTCAGGCATATTTTAAAGAATCCATAGACCTTAAAGAAAAGTAAAGAATGTAATTGCTTATTGGTAAAAAAAACAACCCATGCATAAGAAAATTGTATTAGAAATCAATGAAAAAAATCAATCTATTTATTATTATTAAGAAATCAATTAAAAGAAACAATTGCTTTTGCAAACAATAATAGCTATTACATAATTATTATTTCATAATAACGAACCTTTAAACAAAGTATGTTATTGCGTAGTTTTTAAAATGTTTTATCTGAACAAATTAGCTGCGAGCTAATTTGAGACTCAATTGCAGTAAACGCTGAAAGAAAAATATCTTTCAAACGCATGTTTGAAAGGTATTTAAAGTAAGTAATTTGATCTAAAAATTGCACATTTTTCAATTGCCTTAAAATTTTATGACCGTATAACAAACTACCTAAACTTTCTTATGCTGATTAGAAAGTTTTAAATAATTTCCTGCTTTACCTGGAACATTACAAAATGGGATTGGTCTTTGAAATACGTTGGATTGTTCAATTAGCTTGCGGAAATTATTGAAAAAGTAGATTAATCAAGAAGATTAACACGAGACTAAAAAGCTAGCTGGGATATAAAAAGGTATATTTGAATCACTATAGAGATATTTGAGATGAATAGCGGTAAACTCGAATTCAAAAGTAATAAAATAATAAAAAAGCGAAAATCTTTTAGATAGCTTATTTACTTTCATAAACTACATAAATAAATCAAAATAATTCAAAAGTTTATTTTAATTTTCACTGAAAACTATGCAAGGAAATTAATTTACAAACACACTTTTTCCAGAGTTAGCTTTTTTTAGCATCTTAATTATATAATCACGTGATTTTTTCTTATATAAAAGCTTTAGAGTTTCTTATTTATCTTAAATGTGAAAACGTTTAACACTCCAGTACCTGCCGACTTACAGTAATAAAGACAATAACCTAGAGCATGATCTATAAATATAAGCAGGTGAAAGCGAGAGAGAGTAAGCCAACTTTCGTTTTTTACTCTCCCTTCAGCAAACAATGAAAAAACTCATAATAAAAAAGACGGAAAAAAATTTGAAACAGGTGTAGAAAGAAGAAAAAAAAAGAAAAGAAACACCTAGGAAAAAATTGTACATTTCCCCCTCTCAATTGTAGAAGGGGCCTTTGTGGGTAAGGTGCCTTTTTTGAGAAATGAAGATTGATAGTTATTGAATTGGCTTTCACTTTTTTTCTCTCTTTTTTTCGTCAATGATTTTTTATTATGCTTTTTCAACCTGTGAAGCTGCGTTTAAGTGGCAATTTTTATACGTTTTTTTTTCGTTGATATCTTACTTTCTGTAATCGATAATCATTGGTCAAAGTGTCCTTTTCCCACCTTTCCATATCTCGGCATTGTTAAATCAAACTATACTTCAAACACATTCCTAAGTAAAGCACTGAATCAACTAATAATATGTTTTTTTCAAAGCTTTGTGTCATTTAAATCGCTGAAAAGAGATTATTTTTGATTCTGCTAAATGAACAAGTGAAGTATTGTTCGAGAGCTTTAAAACTAGGTGTCTTTTTACACTCATTGATGAAAGTAAAAAATTATATATTTAAAATGAATGTTTCCATTTGAGATTCAACGAAAGCTGATTCATTGGGTCAATGTGTTTGAAGATTCATCCAGTGGATTATTTCTGAATAATTTAAAAATTATTTAGCTGAAATTTCAGCGCTTAAGGATTTTTTTTTATCTATTTTAAAGTTAGTTTCCGGTGTATTAGAATTTAAAATTTGTAAAAAAATTAAGTTTACCCTGCTACAAAATTTTGTGAAATTAAAACAGCTTCTAAGCATTTAGAAATCAAAACATACAATTTTTTAACGCATTTCAAATGAAAATTTTTGAGAAGTTTAATTATTTGATAAATAAGTTATTTTCGTTCTTTTTTAAGTTAAAGATTTTTCTAACATTTAAAAGCATTTCCAGAAACGTTTAGCATCCAATAAATTAAATAAAAGATGCTTATAAATTTTAAATAAATTATTATCATGTCAGAGCATGAGGCTGTTCTTGAGATGAAGTTTTTGGCGTCAACAAAAATCCTAGGCGAAAAAATTTATTATCTGTACAAGCCAACTCAAAAAATCAGCTTTTAATAACGTTGCCATTGCATTTACAAAAGCTCTTATTTTAAAAAAATAAGTTAATGACAACAGCAAATAATACATATAAAAATATAATTTTGAGCGCGTTATTATATGAAAGGAAATAAATAGGAAATGTGATATTTCTTTGAACAATAACTGCGAGATAAAGTTTTTTCTATCGTTTGCAATCCTAAAGTTACTAATTCAATGAAACAATTAAAATGAATAAAAATTTAATTTAATTGCACAAATACGTGGTGCTTGACCGTTTAAGAAATTTTGTTCTGACGTGATACTTTGAAATATGGATAGCAGATTTCATTTTAATCTTTTATAAATAAATTATATATGAAATAATTTGTAAGTAATTAAATAATCTTTAATGGTGAAAAATAACTACAATTCCATGCCTAAAAAATCTCTAGACTTTGCAAACTGTAATTAATTTTTGCGTGTTTATAATTCTGGAAGAAGTGAAAAGTTTTTTAATCGGCCCAGAAACAGAAATAAATTTTTAAGCACTAATTTCAACATGACTACACATACGGTAATCTAACTGGGTGCTTATTTTTTTTAGTTAATCTTTAACTTAAAAAGTACCCTTATTTTAATATGATAATTGCCATGCAGATGGCAATTATCATATTAAAATAAGGGTTGCGAATATTTAAATGCTAGTTATTTAATCTTATATTACATATGAGTAGGATCATTATGAATTTTCAATAATTTAAAAAATGTTTTTTTATTCATCTTTATTTATTTATTTAATTCATTTTTTTTTTCATTTCATCTTACCTATTTTTTAAAAATTTGCATCTGGAGATGAAATTTTCTATGCATTATAGCTACAAGTATATAAGGGAACTAATGAATTATCCGCTTTAAATAAAACTTTTTCTGAGAACACAAACGGCACATTTTTGCCCTTAAGATTTTGATGCAGTTAACATAAAATCTGTAATCGCTTATAAGAAAAAACATACATTTTTCAGCTGGTAAAATTTTCTTGGTGCAATTTGCTTCTGGAACTTTTAAAAGTTATTTCAAATTATTCAGAGTTTTCAGAAATACTTTTATCTGATGCTTTGCTTGTGACTTCATCACATCTTTTTCTTTTTAATTATTCGAAAACAAAAATACAAATTACCAAAAACGAAGAACTGTTACTTTCTCAGTGGAAGTACGACTCCTGTGTTGGATTATTCGAAATTTTCATTATATATATATATATATATATATATATATATATATATATATATAT
>JAOUZG010019871.1:0-16096 GCA_026289955.1 Argiope argentata
CTCATGCCACAGTGAATTGACAGTTCATCACATTTTGATTGAATGTCCAGCTCTTGACTCTCATCGACAACATTTTTTTCATTCATCAAATGTTATTCTTTCAGAATTGCTGGGGGAAAATTACCATCCCAACATTTTTAAATTTTTAATTGCTACACAGATTTTACCATTTATTTAACTTAAACGGTTTCCTTTTTCAGATTTTTTTTCTCAGACAAAAGTGTCGTGGTTTCATTTTTATCGGTATTTTAGCTACTTTACATGATCTTATGAATAAACATACCTGATTTTATAGGAAGTTTTCAAATATTAACTTTTTTGTACTTTTACCATATGGATGGCGCAGTATGGCCAAGATTGGCTCTTGTGCCAAAAAAACCAAATTAACCAACCAACCGCATGGCCATCCGTCCTACGAAATCTTGACACGGTACATCATTCAGCCCTTAGAATTTGCTCTGGTGCTTTTTGCACGTCACCAGTAGAAAGCCTGTATACAATATGCAATCAACTTCCTTTAAATCTTCGACGTCAAAAGATAATAGCTCAGTATTATTTTCGAATATTATCAGTTCCAAAACATCCTGTTAGTCACCCGTCTCTTCCGATTGGTCTTCGAAGACTTAATGACGCTCGTCCCTCTCATATTCTTCCATTTAATGAGAGGATTAAAATTTTGCTTGATGATTTGGGGCTTCTGGAGGTTTTAATACAGCCAATAAATTTCTACTCTTTTCCTAGTTGGGATATTCCACAATTTTCCTTTTTGAACCCTTTCTCCGGCTATGATAAATCTACAACAGCACCGATTATATTTCAGCAGCTCTTTCATTATAACCGCTGCCAATATTCTTCTTACACAGACGTCTTTACCGATGGATCAAAATCCAACGAACATGTTGGTAGCGGAGTTGTGTTTTCCTCTGAAACTTATAACTATCGTCTACTCACGTCTTTCTCGGTTTTTACAGCTTAATTGATTGCAATAAAGAGTGCTCTTCAACTGATTTCAACTTCTTCAAAACAAAGATTCTGCATTTATACTGACAGCATGAGTGCTTTGAGGTCCCTTTCCAATTTCAACAATCGGATGCATCCTGTTGCTTTAGAAATCCTTACGCTTCTTCGTGATCTTGAGAAAACAGGCGACAAAATTTTATTTTGTTGCGTTCCGAGTTATGTAGGAATACTCGGAAATGAAATGGCAGATAGTGCGGCTAAGACGGCCAGTTCTTATACCGATACCGATGTCAAAAATTATTTGGCTAATCATGTTCGTGCAAAAAGGCAACAATCCTGGAAACTGCAGACTTCAAATAAACTTCACTCAGTTGATGCAATGCGAAGTGTATGGCACTAGACGTTAATTTAACTGCACTACGGATTGGGCATGCCCGCTTTAGCCACAAGCATCTTTTATTTGGAGATCAATGCCCTTCATGTTCAAAATGCCGTGTACTTTTAACAGTCCGACATGTTTTGCTAGAATGCCCTGATTTTAATCAACATCGCTGAAGTTTTTTTAATTTATCCTCCATCGAATTACGAGATCTTATGGGTGAAAATCCTCACCCTAACATTTTTAAATTTTTACATTGCATTGGTTTTTACATTCTATTTAGCTTTGCTTCTTCATTGTCGAAATCTTTTGTTTTTAATTTGTTTGATACTTATTTTAGAAAGTTTGAACATTTTTAATTTTGATGCACAAATTTCAATACATATGTTAAATGTCGAAATTTGACTTTTCAACTGCAAATTTGCTTTTACTATTTTTTTACATGACTTTAATTTATACAACCATTCGAGTGGCGCAGCATAGCCAGATTTGGCTTTTGTGCCAAAAAACCGAAAATAACCAAACCAATAACCAATCGCATTTCAAGAGACGTTTCTGAATTCTAACGTTTCTTTCAAACACCGTGGCTACAATATAGTTCGTAAGGCTGCAGGCACAGAAATCAATAATTCTGGAGGTGTCTGTATTTTAACTTCTAACCTTTTTCCCAGTACACCTATTAAATTGCACTCTCCCTTACAGGCTGTGGCAATTCAGGCTCATACAAGAGCACTTGTTACAGTCTGTTCTATATATTTACCACCGCATGACGTCATTAATCAGCAACAACTTATTAATCTTGTTGATCAGCTGCCTTCACCATTTTTAATGCTGGGTGACTTCAATGGGCATAATACTTTGTGGGGTTCAGACAGTACCAATTCTCGTGGCCGACAGATCGAACAATTTATTAGAAATAACTGTCTCTGTCTACTTAATAATAATGAGAAAACGTACTTTCATGAACCCACACGCAGTTTACATAGTCTTGACCTAGCCATTTGCTCTCCTGAAGTGCTTCCATTTCTGAATTTCACAGTTGCGGGCGATCTTTTTAATAGTAATCACTTTCCGTTGATTGTTTCCCATGCTAGTAGAGGCGGTGCAACTTCATGTGTTCCGCGTTATCTATTCCGGCGGGCAAACTGGTCTGCTTTTACGCAGCTTGCAGAGATCACCGAGACAATGGTTAAACTTTCAGATATCACAGAAGCAATACAAAAAGTAACTGATTGTATTATTGATGTCACAAATAACACCATCCCAAAAAGTTCCCCTCGCCAGAAAAAATTTCGGAAACCATGGTGGAATGACTCCTGCCGCGACAGTTACCGAGAGCAAAAGAAACGATGGAATATCTTTCGTAGATACCCATCAACAGAAAACCTTATTGCATTTAAGAGCGCTAGAGCCAATGCTCGCCGCATCCGTCTGCAAAGCCAGAGAAAATCATGGATCGATTTCGTGTTTTCGATTACATCCTCCACTTCAAGCAAATTGCTTTGGAAGAAAGTAAAAGCTTCAAATGTGATACATAAAAAGTTTTCCTTTCCCGTTCTAAAGACAGGAAACAAAACTGTTGCCTCTCCCAGAGAAGTTGTTAATGCTCTCGGGTATGCATTCTCACAAGTCTCCGCTGTCGATTCTTATAATTCTGTTTTCTTGACAAAGAAGAATCGCTCTGAACGTAGAGTGTTGCGTTTTTCCAGTCGAAGATCTCTTTCTTATAATTCTGAGGTGAGGATGCATGAACTGCTAACGACCTTGTCTAAAGTTAGGGATACTAGTCCATGTCCCGATGGCATTACCTATAACATGCTTCGCCATTTATCGAGTACTTCTCTTTCATATTTGTTGTATTTATATAACAGCATTTGGGTTAAACACAAGTTCCCTACACAGTGGCATAAAGCTATTGTCATTCCCATCCTTAAACCCGGCAAGGACTCTTCTAATCCTCTGCACTATAGGCCTATAGCGCTCCACAAGTTGTTTGTGTAAGACACTGGAACGTATGGTCAATTCAAGATTAGTTTTTGAATTGGAGAAGAGAACATGTATTCCACAAATGCAGAGTGGTTTTCGTAGAGAGCGCTCAACATCTGATAATATCGTCCTTCTCGAGACTCAAATTCGCAATGCATTCGTCAGTCGGAATCATCTAAACTCTATATTTTTTGACATTCAAAATGCGTATGATCGAACGTGGCACTTTGGAATTCTTACCACTCTTTTAAAATTTGGTTTTAAAGGAAATTTGCCTGTTTTTTGTAATGAACTTTGTATTTTTAAGATCATTTCGTGTACGAATCGGCAATTTTTATTCAGATTCTTTTATCCAAGCTGAGGGGGTTCCACTGGGAAGTATCCTCAGTGTAACGCTTTTTATGCTTTATTTTTGTCAAATTCTCAATATTTTACCTTCATCTGTGCAAAATACTTTATATGTGGATGATCTCCAGATCTCCTGCCAAGGGAGCAATATGCGCTCAATGGAACGCCAAATGCGAATTGCAGTTAATTAACTTATTAACTGGTGTGACGATAATAGGTACACGATTTCTCCAGATAAAAATGGTTGTATTCACTTTTGCAGGAAACGAGGTATTCATTTGGATCCTACAATTTCTATTCGGAATGTCGAAAATTCCTGTTGTGGACGAATTTAAATTTTTGGGAATGATATTTGACCGTAAGCTCATCTTCCTCCCACAAGTCTTGCATCTGCGGAAGAAGTGTGACAGGACATTGAACATTCTCAAAGTATTATCAAGGACTACATGGTGAGCAGATCGTACATCCTTACTTCGAATTTACGATTCAATTATTCTTTCACGCCTTGATTACGGTTGTATGGTGTATGATTCTGCAAGGCTTTCCGTTTTTCGTAGACTGGATACCATACACCACTCTGCCTTAAGAATTTGTTCCTGAGCTTTTCGGACCTCGCCAATCGAGAGTCTTTATATTGTGTGTCACCAGCTGCCATTACATTTACGGTGCCAAAAAATATCTATACAGTACTACCTTCGAGCTTTGTCAGTTCCAAAACATCCGCTGCACTCTTTGATGCTTCCTGTTCATCTTCGGCGGTTATATACTGCTCGATCCTCCAACACTCTTCCTTTTTCTGAGAGTGTTAAATTGCTCCTCGAAGCTATGGAACTCCATAATGTGTGTATGCAAAAACGTGATTTATTCCCATTTTCTCCATGGGATATCCCTCAATTCTCCTTTTTAAATCCTTTCCATGGATATGTGAAACCAACAGCGGCTCCAGTGATTTTTCAAAAACTTTTTAGTTCTCATCGCTGTCAGTATTCCACTCATATACCTATTTTCACAGATGGTTCCAAATCTGACGGTCATGTCGGGTGTGGTATCATTTTTAATACAGAAACAATTAGTTATTGTTTTCCTTCATCCTTTTCAGTTTTATCCGCTGAATTAATGGCAATTCTCTATGCACTTGAAGCAATTTCTCTCTCTAATGAGCGCAAATTTTGTATTTACACCGACAGCATGAGTTCTTTAAAAATACTCTCTCATTTACATGATCTAATTCATCCCATCGCATTGGAAATCTTGGACCTCTTAAAATTTTTGAAAAATAAAGACTATGAAATTTTATTCTCCTGGGTTCCGAGTCATATTGGGATGAAGGGAGGAGCCATATTGGGATCTTTTATTCGGCGATAGAGCTCCTTTCTGCACTAATTGCCAAGTCATTTTAATTGTTTTTCATATTTTAACTGAGTGTCCTAGCTTTGATAGTTTTCGTTTGCAATTTTTTAGTGCTTCTACAGTGGACCTGCAAATGCTCATAGGGGAACGTCCCCACAAAAATCTTTTTAAATTTTTAAAAGCAATTGGATTTTATAATTTTAGTTAATACATCGATTTTCTGTAATGTTTTTTATCAGTTTATCGCTCAACAGAATTTTACATATGAATGCATCTATTCTTTAACCATATGATTGGCGCAGTATGTCCAAATATGGCTCTTGTGCTACTAAATCCCAACTCCAATTTACAATCCATTTGTCGCCTACAACTGTGTTTTCAGGGCGTGATATTCGTACTTGTTTGGATCATTAACGCGGTAATAGACATGATCTCGTAAAAGATAAGAATACTCTACTGTGTTAGTTTCAATTCAGAAAAAAAGAGGCCATATGTAACTTTTGAAATACTGATGGTTAATGGTTGTGACATGAAATGAAGGAAGGAGGATTTAATTTTTAAATAGAAGTTGGTCATAAAATCCATCGTAGACGCATATATATCAAATGAGTTCTATAGGAGAAACAATCCTCTGAGTTTACCAGAATTCGAATCAAATTTATCAACCATTCCAGTGATGCCAACTTTATTTAAGAATGTAATTCTAAATCCGAAGATACCTCATGTATTTCCTGTTGCTTAAGAACCCGATGACAGGGCCCGACTGAGCCTAGTTGGGGCCCGGGCCAAAAACTTTTTTGGGTCTGATTCTCTACTTTAGAAATGAAACACATTCATTAAAGAAGGAAACGTAAAATAAAATTTTTATTCGATTTGGGAGCCACCACTTACGTGGAAGCAAGAGGCAACTGTGCCGTATGCCCCTGCTTTAGTCAGGTCCTACCTGTTGACGCAACACTGATAATACATTCTATTTACACAGCATGTGTACCTACTACTCTGATTCTTCGTTGAAATTCTAGGAAAAGAAAAGCATCAGAGTAATGATGAAAATTTTGTAAATAATTGTGTATTCCATTGGAAATTCTTTGAAAGCAAAAAAAGGGAAATGTCAATACTTAATTTTATTTACTGTGGGCAAATCAAATATAAAGTTAATTATTAAAAGCATTTATGTAACAAGCATAAATATATTCGTTATACTGTAAATAAAAGATTATAAATATACATAGAAATTTGAGCCCCTCCCCCTTGTAATAATCTATGTAATAAAATTTACTGAAAAGGTAAATTTTTTAATTTTAAGATAATATCAAAATCATTTTTGTGTTGCGATATTTATAAATATTATGCAGAAAAACACGACAGAATCTCGCTACCACTTAATTAAATTTCTAACTAAAATTACACATTAATTAAAACGTCCAGCTACACATTAAGGTCCTTCAATTCATATATGCACCAGGCTTGGCATTTTGCAAGCTAAACAAGCAGTGCAATCTGTAAAGTGACTTACATGTTGGCAGACTCACAACCACTAATCCACAGAGAAAAACATCATACCCTTCTCTGTGCGATAATCTTTATTGTTAATAATAATAATAACTCCTTGAGTTGCTCATTCCCATCATTAAAAGTATGTTTGTACTGCATTGGGTAAATGAGGTTCAAACGACCAACTTGTAAAGCATCAAAACACTCACACATGCAAATTCGTTTTTATTCTAAGAAAACATAAGTAAGATCTATAAATGTGAACATTGTATCATAAGATTTTTTTTGTTTTACCAATTATGATGACACAGCTTTAAAAATATATATAAGTGCAGATGAACGAAAAACCCTGAGAGCTATTCAGAAAAACTGATAACGTAAAAATAAAATTATATATATATATATATATATAAATAAGCACCTTTATTTAACTCGAATAATTATTGACCTAAATAAGTATTAAGCATGACAGAATTACCTTTTTAGCTTAATATGAAAAGGCAGTAGATGTTTATGATAGTTCTGAAAATTCATTTGGATTTTCATAGACAAAGATTGACAGTTTGTCAATCTCATATTTCTCACGAGGAACATGTGATTAATAATCAGTAGTGCGAAACCAACAAATAATATGCGTCATCAATCAACAGTGTAAATATTTACTAAATTAATCACAACATCCATCTCAAATCGGCATATATATAATTTAAAAGCGAAAGATTGAAAACTTGCTAAATAGTATTCATTTTTATTATTCTGAAAGGTGTTCTTGATGAAACGGATGACAGATCTTTATTCCCGAGTCCTGATTGAAGCCAGTTAAGCAGTATTGCTGTAAATTGTAGCCTACACTCACTTCCAAAAATACTTCAAATCTCAAGCTAGATATGGTAGAAAAAAATGTTGCTTGCGAGTTTATAAAGAAGAATTAATATCTGCAATGGTAAGTCAATCAAAATTTTTATAGAAAATCTTTCGTGTTTTTCAAATAGTTCCCATATCCATTTATTGCTATACTTCTTTCTTTTATTCATGGTATTCGTTAATCAGACGCCATTACCCATTCTACACCAAACGCCATTTTCCCACTTGAATTGACAACCTTACCGAACAAGATAAATAATGAAGATTTAAATAGGAAAATAATTTAATTGGAATAACAACAATAATAAGCTGTATAGAATGCATTCAATACATATTTATAAAAATATCATATCTTTTATAACTTTCTTATATTTACAAATGCAATTTGCAAGAAAAAAACAGACAAAAATTAATAAGAAGTATGATAATTTTTTAATTATTGTATATATGTATAAAATTCACTTCATTATTGATAAATTAAAATGGCTAGAAATCTTCTGGACAGAAATTCAAAATGAATCCTCAAACAAAAATAAGTTTTTTTTTATGTATTAATAATTATCTCATATTTTAATTTAATAATCATAATTTCAGAGTGTTTATTATTTACTTTGCCCATAATTATTTTTTAAAATAAAAGTGAATGATATCAAATGAATAATTAGAAATTGCATTGTATTATCTAACTTCGATATATTATATGGAGTTGTGATTTAAGAGTCGAGCAATGAATAGGAATGCTCCACTCAAGTATATTTTTTACCCAAGCATGGAACAATATTATACCAATACATACTAGTTTCTTTTTGTAATACTTAATCAGAATATAAATAAGTTAAATGGGATATAATTATAGAATTAAAATAATATCATCTCCATGGATATAATTCTGTTGTTTCTTAACTTAAAAACATATTTGGGTTGTGAAACATATCATTTTTGATTAATTTTATTTTCAATTTTAAATTGGATGATTGAATTGTGTACACGATTTGTGATTAGTAAGATTATAAAGAAATAATGGTATATAGATGAAAAAAATGTCTTCATAGATATTCAGAAAAATTAATCTATTAATTTAATGAATGGTAATGAATACAAAAACTATTCAATCAGAATATATTTTTACTGCCCATTTCTGGGCAGCTGGCTCAATGCGAATTTAGATATATTTTATTTGTATTTAATTTCATTGAATATTCTGTACTCATGTTTTCTGCTACAAAGTATTAACCAAATTGTCATAGATATTGAAACATTGTTTTACAATAGCCTTTCTCCTCCTCTATTATTTTAGTACATAAATCATTAAATGGTGTCATTTTTCAAGCTACCATTAAAAACTTAAACTTCTGATTTATCTTCTCATAACAAACTTCACTTTCCTTTATCTGAGTTTAAACTATACAAATACTAAATAGAATATTTTTATCCTCTTTACTATAAACATGGTAGGGGGAAGACAGCTTATGTAAATATTTGATAGAACAATGAAATTGATTTAATTTTCTTAGCAATAGTATAAAGCACTGCTAAAAAATTTTGAAATATATATACTCTAATAAAAAACATAGATGTGTATGTGCACACCGATATTTGTTTCATGATTGCAATCGAACAGCCAAAAATTTCTTTTCCCTTTCTTCTGTATCAAGCTCTTGCAAGCAAACATCATCTAAACATCTTTATTCAAGCCCTCAAGTGCTTTGATATCCTTTAACTATATATTTTGTGCTGTTTTTTGATAACGGTCTTTTTTACTATATCCCTCACTGTTTGTATACAAGTCAAGTTCATGATTGTAGCACCTTTTCTTCTGATTGATAATTAATACAAGAGAAAGTAAAGAAAGAGGCTGTAGACATGATTTTTAAGAGCCTGAGACCCCTTTATTCAAAACAGAGCTTGACTCAGTATTTTTTTAATGTAATATAGCTTTTAATTTATAATATGGCTAATCATCATTAGCCAAAGCTAATTAAATTAGTAATTAGATATAAAACCCTGATTCTTCAAACAAAAAACAATATTTGAAACTAATCAGTGATTCATTTTGGAATTTGTGTTGTGAGAAAAATAACTATTTAAAATTTTTTTAGGAAAATCTAATTTATCACATATATGGCTGAATGTAAACTCATTTTTGGAGCAAAATTGTCGAAAGCATTCATATTTTACTTTAAAGTCATTCTAACTTCGAAAAATAATACTTTTTTAATGATTCGTGCATTTCTGAATTTGAGTGAAAAATGAAACATTTTATAATAATTGCTTGCATCAATACTTCAAAAAGAAAACATAACTGTGCATATTACTTGGAATGACCCTGATCATACACAGTGTATCAGAGAGTTGTGTGAAGATTAGCAGTAGTTATATTGTGACATCAAAGGTAAACAAATTGGCAATATCCTAGCCATCCACAGTACATAAAGCATCCCCATCTTAGAGTTATAAGTTACAAATAATCTCTTGTGAAATGAAACAAAATAAACTGAGTAACATAAGTTGCACTTATTTGCTGTAAAATATTTTACTAGTTTTTATAAATAATTTAAAATACTATACATTATATTTTCTTAGAGAAATTTGAAATTACTAATTTATAAAGATTTTTCTTACTTAAAAAATATATTTTTGTAACATTTAAAAACATTTATTAGAATGTATTTTTAAAATTTCCCAAGTACAAATTGAACAATTTCATTTATGTTCATTTGTATTAATAAAATAAAGGAAATTTATTTAATACACCGATTATCTAGTACTTTATTTAAGTTAAAAGTTTCATTTATTTTCATTAGCACAGAATGATTCTAAAAAGTTTGACTTTCTGGGAATTCAAGCGAATAATTATCAGCTAGAAATTCTTTTAAATGATTATTTCATTTTCTGTAACTTTGCAAGACTCTGGACCTTCTTGAAATTTATTTTTTTCAGAGTTCACTCCTTACAGCAGTTGCTCCTTACAGAACGACAAGAAAATAATTAGAATGATAGTTTGTATCCTATATTTTGTATACAGAAAATTTGCACATAAAATTTAGCAGAGTAAGCATACATTTCTTTTATTTACTTTATTCATATAAGGGTATAAAATTCAGCATAGTAACAAAAATAATTAAATACCAGTTTTTTAAAAAAAGTTTTGAATTATATAAATACTGCCTCATGAAACTATTCTATACTTAGCCTTTTTCTTATTTTTTTCAAGCTAAAACTCATTAAAATTGTTTAGGATATATTAATCAAATGAAATATTCCATATTTTATAAATTAGCTCTTAAAATAATAATAATAAATGCTAGTTTCTTATTTAAATCAGTTTGGAAAAATTTTGCCTTTGCAAATGGAATAAGTATATATATATTTATAATATGTTTATTTACTTTGCTAACTCTTGAACAGTTTTCTTTTACAATGATTAGCCTGTACTTGTTCTTTACACATTTATATTAAACATTATCATGCTAAAAAAATAAATTTAAAAAAACTGCTAAATTTTTTTAAGAATTCAGAAAAAGTTAATAAATTAAATAAACATACTATTAAATTTCGGTAGCAAATTCAGAGTTTTAGTCTTTCATATTTGAAAGTATCTAAGTACTTTAAGAATAAAAGTTAATTCCTTAACAAAGTTTTTAAAAATATCCTGCAATTATTTCAATAATATTGATTAAATAAAAGATATTAATTTCCTATAAAATTAAATTATAAGCATGATAAACCTTCTCTTAAAAATGATTAATTTAATAATTCAGAAAATACTCAACAAACTGAATATAGTAGCCTTTATTATTAATATTGGTTAGTATTAATTTATATAGCCTTTTCTATACTATATCTCAAATTTTGTTCAAAATTTGCATTTACTTTATGAATTAAATAAAAAGTAAATTTAGAGAAAAGAAATGTTATTTTAAATTTCTATGATTTGAGTATAAGATTTATACAGTATGAATAGAAATAAGCATTCTCAAAAAATTATATGGAGATTGAATTAAAATTCCAAAATATATAATAGAAATTTTCAAATCTCACATTTAAAGCTAATGAAAGTTTATTATTCTGATAAACATATAAAAATTAAGATTTTCTTTAAAAGCTTTTTTAAATTTTAGTCACACTAAACTTATTCAGTTATCAAAAATCTTCCTATAATATTTCAGGTTTATTGATGCATCTATTAGCTTTGTTGTGGAATAAATAAATTTACAGAAATCACAAATCCTAAGAATAAAATATGTCAAAATTAATAATCCTGACAAACCATGTTGTTGGCCAAAAGGTGGTTAGTTTATAATATACTGAAATGCTAATTAATCATTTAAAAGGCCCTGTTAAATTTCTCTTAACAAAGATCCCATAAAATAATAATTCTTAATTTTATATGTGTTTGATATTTATTATTTTCTTAGAATTAGCATAAAATATACATTTTTTTAAAAGTTTATACATAAACAAATCAATATTTATGGTCAATTTTTTCAAGAATCTTATTTATCTAGTTAAATTTTTTATTAAAAAAATATGCATATCTATGAAGTTACTACAACTTTTAGTATGTTGATTAAATTTAAAATGTGCTGAGATATGAAACTATATTAGTAGTTTTTATAACAGGAAACTTATACAATATAATGCACTATCTAAAGGAGCAAAATGATTAAATCCTCTTCGGCCTCCAATAACTGACTACTCAAATAAAAAAAATCTCAAATTTAAATTATTATTATGCTATATTGTTTCAGTCTATAGGTTCGAATCACTTTTTTTAAAGAATTATTTAATGCCTCAAAAAGTGCAGATTCCAGGAATTTTTTTAAGAAGATGCAGAAGTGAATTTGAATTCATTGCTGCAATATTGACAGTAAAGAGTGGAAAAGCCTGATTCAGTCACATAAAGATTTAACCTTCTTTCAAAGTTCTGGTTAATTTGATGGAATTTCTTACTGATTCATCATGCATAGGTAAGGTTTTAAAACATTTGAAGAAATAAAGCAAAAAAATATATATATATGAGATAAATCTTGGCATCAGTAAAATATTTCTGTTTCCATTTAATAATGTCCTTAATAATCCCCTTGTCCTTGTTTATAATCTCATGGGGGGAAAATGCATTTGAAAATTCAATTGCTTATTTGTTGAATAAGACTTACAGTTTTATTCTTTATTCATTTTGAAAGATACTAACACTACAATATTTGGAAACTTATATTTGCTGATCAAATATGATGCTTATGAATGACTTCACTAGAAAAACATTATTACAGTAATAAACATTTAAATTCTAACTCCATATTAAATCTAAAATTTTATTAAAATAAAAACATTTTAGAAAAAAGTCCTAAAATTTTTAATAGTTACAATAACAAATTCATTTTTGGAAGATAGATATTTCCATTGGCAATTCATGAGTGGTATGCTTTAGAACCAGTAGCATCTTGTTCTCTCCATAACTGAGTTATCTTCCACTGGGTGTAGATATCAGCATCCTGAAAAATTAAATGAGCAATCTGTATTATTGTATTCTGAATGTCTGGAAATGATTATAAGGCTCTTGAACATTAGTGTGACTGTTGGAAATCACAATTTATTAACCCTACCAATAGTGAATTGTTCTTAATTGCTTTTCAGATCAAATACTTTAAAGCAGTTTTAAAACTTTTCAAATAAAATAAATTTCTACTTTTATGCAATACTTTTATTTCTGCTTTTATAATAATATACAAAATATCCATTCTGAGACTCAATAATTCTTAATTTTCATATATAGGTATACATTTCTTTATAATAATTCAATGAATTGTAAAGAATTATATTTTATGTTTGAATTTTCTGATGAAAGAAAAAAGTTTGTCCTATTTAGATATGTTTTCAATATTTAAAAGATATTACCATTTATAAATATGTTAATTGATGCATGAGCTGTATTAATGTGACAGTAAAATTTTTATTCTCCGATGCTTTTTAAAATCTTACATTTTAGAAGATATTTGGAAAAAATATTCTACAAAATGCTATAAAAATAATATAAAAACCTGATTCATTAAAAAATTTTAAAACTTTATATACAAAGCAGAGATTGCAAAAGGTGACATTAAGATGGATTTTGGAAAAGTTTTATTTTAAGTATGGCTATATTTTTTTTATTAAAATAAGTAACAATGATAAACAGGCATTATGTTTCATACAGTAGCATGCATGTACCTGGCAGAGGTTTTCTAACAAATATAAGAATTTTATTATTTTTTTAGTTCAGACTTGAGGTCAGTGATTCTGGTGTAAGGAACGTTCAATCATTGGAGGCTGCAGGTTATTTCTATACCTGGGAGGAATTCTTGGAGAAGTAAGTTTACCTGCATAGGGCTGACCATTTAGGGTAGTGGGGGGTTCTATGGATTGGGCTCCTACGAATGAGAGGCATATTGCAACACTTATATTGCTTATTTTGTCCATCTAAAAAAGCATTTAAACATAATTCTTAAATATGTGACAATTATTACGTAATATTCATTATGCGACACTTGTTGGGAAGACAATATATTAGTTGGCAGTGCATACAGAGTTGTTGCATACTAACTTGTAATACTCTAGAAGAATTTATCCTTGTAAGTAATGATAGTGCAGCAGTATCCGGAGCTAAAAGTTTACTGTATGGAATAAAAGAAATGCTATTTATTTTATATCTAATAGTACAGCTTATAATATTGTCCAAAATTAACACTGTCAATAATTTAAAACAAAAAAAATTCTTCCAAATTCCGCTTTCAAATCAAAACGGAAATCACAAATTAAAGAACAAAATTTAGCACTTAAGAACATTTTCTTGCAAAAAGAATTTGTAAAAGGAATAGATTATATTCTGAATGAATAGAATGTAAAATTATAAAAAAAAAGACCCAGTTCTGGAATTTAGGAGGGTGTTTTTTTTTTTTTTTTTAGCATACTCATACTGTTAAAAAAATTGATTTAAAAGTATACCAAATATTTCATTTTAGATTAATCACTGATGTAAAAACTTTTGAAAAACATGAATTAGAGAAATATTCCAAGCACTTTGTTAAGTTTTATTACAAAGATGTCGATGAAAATCTAATATAGGAAAGTCATTTTCTATGGTATTTGATTTTGAACAATACTAACTTTTTTTCCTATATTATAATTACGAGTTATTTTTGAAGGCATTAACTGTGTTAAAATTCTCTTTGGGTCGCTAGTTACTACAACAAATGCTGAGCACTCTTTCAGCCATTTAAAATTATTTTCTGCCAAGCATGTATTCAGAACATTTAAATGAACTCACTATAATAAGCATAGAAACTAAATTGCAAAAAATTGCATTAGCAAAAACAAAATCATGAATTAATAATATATGTCTATGTTATTTATTTTTTTTTACTATAAAAAAAAAATTAGGACCTCAATTGGCTTCTTGCATCCAGGCCTCTTTATAGAGAAGACCAGCTCTTACCCACAATGATGGCTTTACTGAGTAATCTGCAACCTCATATTAGGCAGTATATTGCCTAATTCATTTTTATCCATTCTCTGAGTATCAGGTATTTATTCCTTCATATTTGTGTAGTAATGAATGTGTTAAATATTCATCTCTTCGGCTATTAAAACTGACTAGATTAAGAAGTTCTGAACACCAATATTTAAAAAATAATAATAATATAGGAACATTTCAATCTGTTCTTTAGAAATGATCAACTAATCAATTAGCATACCTCATTCAAGTCAAAATTATTTTAGCTTCATTACTTTTGAACAGTTTTATAAACAGAGGGAAACATTTTAAAATTATTGAAACCATTTTAATTCCAATTAGTTCAAGATGGTAGAATAAAAATATAGATTTTATAATGTTTTCAATAGTAATTTTATTGATTCAAATGAAAGCATATATATAATAATTATAATAAATACAAAGCAAGTAAAAGTATAAAGAATAATTCAGAAACAATTTTTATTTTATCATGATAAATGGGACTAAGTACAAGAAAAACACTGATACAAATTCATTATACAATATTCCATAGAATATAAAAAAATGAGGTAGCATCCATAAAAAAATTACTACAGTTCAATCTATAATTTATGTTTATACATATAGTATAATTCTAATAAATAAAGATGATATACAATAGATATTTCATAGTATGATCACGGTTCAAGTTATGAAAATATATTATTTCTGGACAATGCATTCAAATGTACATAAGCATAATCATTTCATTTGATCACTATTATTTAACGATATCTTATATAAAATAGTGAATTGATTGATCCTTTAATTTCGAATAGCATTAAAAATTGTACTTAAAATTCATTGAAAATCAAAATCAAATTCATTTTATTACTTTTTCATACTATAACCAAGAATTCTCTAATAGGAGATGGCTTCAAAATTTATTTTCTAGTGGGATCTTACACTTTTCAATAACATTGAACTAAATTTATATAATTAAATTGCAGAAAATTTTGTTTCATTATTAAACCTTATTAGCTATGTGGACATATTCAGATTTTTTGGTAAAAAGTAAAGTTTAAAAATGGAGTAATGAACCTAACTAATAGTATCCACACTCTTAACAATATTGAAAATTATATTGTAAATGGTTAAAAACACACACACACACACACAAAACAAACAGTCAAAATGGTAGGAACATTATAATTTTACTTATATTATTTCCAAAAACACACAAA
>JAOUZG010019876.1:0-10071 GCA_026289955.1 Argiope argentata
TTTTTGACTTAATATCTATCACTTTGAAGAGTTGATTGATTGATTTTAAATATATATATGTATTTCAAAAGGTATATAAAATGTTTTGATTTATGAGATAATCGACTTGAAGTGAGTGACAATTGCTGGTTGCAAATAAAAATTCAGATTCAATATTTCGATTTCATATCTATAAATTTTGTGTTTTTATATGTTTTTTTCTGCTGCATAGGTTTCTCTTTTTGTGAGCTGCATTGATTACCGACATGAAACTATGCTGTAAATTATAATTCAAGATATGCTTAAATTTTGAAGTTTACCTGTCAAGATTACAGTGTGGAAACATGGAACATCAAGTTTGAATATTGAAATGTAATGTATACTGCACTATTTTTTTAACTAATTAGGGAGGATTTATTTTTTTAGTGTCTTTCAGTTCTTTTTTGAATGAATGAAATTTTAGTACACTAATATTCTTGTAATATAAGTGATTATTAATATTAATTGGAGTTGGAATAAGTTATCTTTCACTACCATTTTTTAAAATAAAATCTTTAGTTTTTCTGTTGAATGATTTCATGCAAGTATAGCAGTTTGGAACTGATTTTTAAAATGATTTCCTATGATCTACCTTAAATTTATTGAAATTGAACAAAATATTCTGGTACTTTTCCATTACCCTGGTGCCAGTGAAAAATCGCCAAATAATGTAGAATTCTGCCAAATTTCTTTGGCGATTTTTTGCTGCCATCCAGTTAATGGAAAAGTACCAATATTTAAAAGTATACATTTTAGTATTGTGCAAATTAAAAGTTAACAATGTATTTCTCATCTTCAATCTTCAAGATGTGTTAAAAATAACAATACTTACATATTAGACCATTGACGACAACGATTTAGTAATTTATTGGTGACGGATTCAAATTTGGCGATAACTGTCGACGGTCTAGTATGTAACTACCAAAATAACTTTAAACTATCTAAGTTGAAGAATTATTACTTAGCATGATTTTTTCAATTCAGTGATAGATATTCTATTTCAATTTATTATAAATAATATTTTTGTAATAAATTTCAAATTATTGGATACTTATGATCATTGTTTATTCTTTTAATACTAGTAATACTTCTATTAATAGTAGTGTAACTGTTTTATGAAAAACATCAATTAAGAAGAACAGCTTCAATAACATTAAGATACTCCATAGCAGCTATGAATTTAAAAAAAGTTCAAATTGCTAGTATCACTTTTTTGTTTTATATAACTATATTAATTCTAAACCTATTGGCATTTCTCTGAAACATTGTAAAATAGCATTTGACCACACTAAGTAGGTTTAATTTTAAGTATATATTGGCCAGTGACATATCTGCAAAATGGTAACACAAGACAACAATGAAAACAGCAATGCATTTCCTGTGATTTATCTTATGCCCTATCTTCTTCTTTTTTTTTAATAAAGAAATTACAACCCTAATTTTCTTTTTCTTAATGAAAAACATTATGAAATGGGAGTTGAAATTAGGTCAAAATAATTACATTAAATTTTTTATTATTATTATGTCTTAGCAGGTGTTGAATGGGCATCTAAATTATTCAAATAGATTAATTAAATTATTTATAAAAGGGAAATACTATAGCAGTTATAAAGGCAATGGTTAATAAAAATCTAACTTAAATGTGTAAAATAATGCTTTAAAATATAATGATTGATTATTCAAAATGTACTTTATATACGATGTTCTCAATGAGGCTACCAAGATCATCATCTCAGGGAACCCGCTCTCTTTACCCCCTCCCCCCAATAAATGTATTCCAATTCTGATGAAATTAAGGAAATATGGAAAGATTTTATGCCTTTTTAATAAATCTTAATTTTCTCAAAAATAACTTTATGAATTTCTCATCTAAATGCTTTGCAAGTGATTTGAAGTATTAATATATCATACATTTCCTGGACAAAGTAAAATTTAATTTAAAAAAACTTTTGAAATGATTTTAAAATATAAACAATTACATTTTTTTAAAAATTTGTTTTTAAATGAAAGAATTGCTCAAATTTTATATACATTGTTCTATTAACTCTGCTGTTAATAAGAGTGGAAATTTATATGCATTACAGACCAAACTGTTAAATTTAATTTCACCAAACTGAACATATACTCAAGGTAAGATGATGAGAATTTGTACCTTAAATCAATTTTTTAGAACTTAAATTAGTTTCTAATTAATCAAAATTTTAATTACCTTATTAATAACTTTTTGAAATATTATTATATAGAAGATTATGAGACATTACACCATCTTAAAATTCAAAAACTCACAATCTTTTAATTGATATATAAAAATGAGAAATTCTCCCCATTTTAACTAATTTTTTAAAAAGTGTGTAGAGGTGATTTGCAACAATACTTTTCATTCCTAGAATTTCAATCAGATCTATTCCTTTGTTTTATCAAAGTTTTAAATTGTTTGTTTTTCTTAGGTTCAAAAAAAAATATTATACATATAATAACTTTTTTTGGTAGAGAATGATTGGAAGCAAGTAAGTAATTGTATTGCATATGGGCATTTGATACGGTCTTTCTCTGCCTGATTGCAAGCATAAAAGTACTTTTATTTCAGGATTAGATTCATCATTGGTATTTATTGTATCTAAATTCATCCATATATTTTAAAAGATTTTCTTAACTTCTGAAGGCATCAATATTTTTTACTGTGCATTTCATTAGCAAGTGTCAATATTCTTTACTTTAAAGTATCTACAGGTATGTACAGCACTAATTAATGTTATTAATTTAATTAATGTAATTAAGTATATAATTTCTGATCACTTAATTAATGTGATTGTTAATAATTCCCTTCTACAATTTAATATTTTTAGATATTTTAAGCTTATGGATGCAACAGACTGTTTCTTGTATATGTTATTGTGATAATCATATCTATATGTATAAATGTGTTTTGTTTGTTTAAAATTGAACTGAATGTTTGTTTGATGTACCTTTTTGTGGGTCATAGAGTCAGAGAAATGACTTACCTTATACAGTTTTCCGCCTCTAGATGGATTTGATTGAAATTTAGCATCCAATTTTCTTATTCTATAGAAGGATTAATAAGGTAAAATTTAATAATGACTAGTAGAAAAAACTTTAAACTTCCTCCAAAAGGTTAAAAAGGGGGTAGAATGTTAAATAAATTTTCTTCAATAATTTTGGAACATCGCTCAAGAATTAACTTAACATCTTTTTTTAAAAAAATAGAACAAATGAAACCATTTTTATTTTTTAATGAATATTGTCTTATTTTTAATTAATTTTTAAAGCTAATTTAGTTTTTATTTTTTAAAATTGCTTTTTTGTTGCCTTATTAAACCTTTTTCATTAGATAATCATATCTATCTGCTTCAATGTATGAAATAAGCTCTATTTAATGTATGCACTCAGTAATTTACCTTTAAATATCATTTTCTATTGTTTTGTCAGAATTTGTCTCATACTTTAGCTCTTAAATTTCTAATATGTTCAGTTGGTATATCATTAGTTTTTTAATGACTTTTAATTTGAACTTACTGTGACATATTTAATATAATGCATGTTTAAAATTTTATTTTATATTTCATTTATTCTTATTAACCGTCATTTGCTTTTAACTACTAGCTGGTTAATTGAAATTGGCACTTGATAAAATTTTCAATTAAATATTTTATGTAATTTGGTCTTTTTATAGCTTTTATAACAAAACATTTTTAAGCTTCAATTTTTTAGTAATTTAATTCATATTATTAAAGAGGTTTTCTGCTGTTCTTTCCTTGAATTATACCTGTCCATAATATTCCATAAAATTTGAAGCTGTCATAAGACTTGAACTTTGTTTTGAAATGAAAGGGATTAATCAACACATAAACTTTTTTGCTGAAGTCAAACATGTTACTTGAAACAATGAGTGCATAAAATTGATTCATCCAGAACTGAAATCTTATGTGTACTACAGCATATTTTTTAAAAATAAATTATGCAGTGTCTCAAAAAGTGATCAGTTCCAATTTTTCTGATTTGTCATAAAATTCCATTTATATCATGACAGAACATGATATTGATTTGGAAATGAGTTTTGTGGCTGAACAAAAATCTGTAGGCAAAAAATAGAAATTTTATTATCTGCAGGAGCATCTCAAAAAATCAGCTTTTAATAACGCTTGCTATTGCATTTACAAAAGTTCTGATTTAAAAAAAAATGAGTGACTACCATAAATAAAACCTGGAAAAATGTCATTTTGAGCACGTGATTATATGAAATGAATTAAAGATATATTTTTTATACAGTCAATGCGAGACAAAGTTTTTTCGGAATATTTGCAACACTAAAGTGACTCATTCAATGAAACCATTAAAAGGAATAAAAATATAATTTAACTTTCATGAGCACATGGTGCTTGATCGTTTCAAGAAATGATGTTCTGACATGATGCATTTGAAATGTACATAGCGGATTTCATTTTAATCTTTTTATTAGTTTTGCTTTCTAAAAGATCCATGTTGTGCAAATAATAATATTTTATTTTTCTTCAGTCAATAAATGTACTTTTGAAAAATTATGAAATCTAAATTTTACAGTCTTTTGGTTCTAAGAAACCATACACAGTAAAAATTCCTAACTTTTCTAATTTTCAACCAGAAAGTGTTTCATTCTTCTGCAACTATATCTGACCGAGTTGTAAAGTTTGGACCATCACAAATTTAAAATTGAAATCTTTTATCTCAAATTTCATATTATGTGAGAACATTATTATTTTTAAAGTCATTATTTGTCTTAATTTAAGTAATTGACCAGCTTAAACAGGTTTGAAATAATCACAAAACTTCTCTGTCCATCTTTATTCCTTTTTATATACATATATATAATATAAAATGTTTTTAAACTTTCATTTTTAATTTTTCTATCTGGCGAACAAAGTTTTGGGGCTCTATCGACTTTCAGATGAAATAACGGCTATGATGTCATGTTCTATCTTTTAAAAATAGATCTGCTGTCAAAAAAGCATACGTAATAATAGAACAATACTTGCAAAAACAAGTCAACCTTTTAAAAATGCATCTGCTCTCAAAGAAACGTAAATAATAATAATGCTATATGGGTAAAAACAGGTCAACCTTTTAAAACGCATCTGCTCTCAAAAAAGTATACATAATAATGATGCAATACTGGTAAAAGCAGGTTAAAAATGATTTTCCCCCCTTACATTTCGAAGACATTAAAACATCCTTCTCAAAACACCATGCTCTCACAGGGTAACAAAATAAACAATTTCATTGACTTGGAACAATAAGCTTTAAGGAAATTTTGTATGCTGCTTTATGTAGTTTCTTTGAAAAGGTCGACTGAATGATGTAAAATTGGACATTCTCATAAAACATTAATATTCAAATTCTTTATTCCCTTATTCCAAAGGCATACATTAACGAATGTCAAATGCCTTCAGAGATTGTAGAAACATACTGTTACGTTTTTAGCGCAGCGGTTTCGGATTAAATGGACTTTACTTGATGACAGCGCAAACAAATTTATTTACAGGTATTTACAGGATGATTTGAAAAAGTTAAACTTCAGATAAACACATCAAGCAATAATCAGTCACTTACAGCGTAAATGCAAGCCTTACGCACAATAAAAACAGACTGCAAAACAGATATCGTATAGCACAGCAATAGTAAATCGCAGCGAGCTCAATAATATACGTTAACAGCAAACGTAAACACATCTCATTAATAATAATCAAGAAAAGTAATCCGCTAGTCCAGCGAGACGCTTCTCTTCCGAGGAAAAAAAAACTAACTAACTGCCTGAGTTACGGCAACCCGTCCCTTATATAGCCGAGCAAGCGCGTGCCCAAAAGCACGCGAAGCTTCATGTACGATCCAGGGGCTACCAGACCATTCCTTTCGCCAAACCAACCCGGCTAGCGCAAAACTCCTCGTCAAACGTCGCCAATTTTGGCGTACTTCCCGTGCTCACCCGCTTATAATGATACGGTGATATCGTTTTATAAAGAAAAAGCTTTTTACTTTTTTTGTACACAGTATATAGAAAGTATTTTAATTGTCTGAAAATTCGTAATCGAGATTTTGACGGATCTCCATATTTTTGACCTCCGTGAGTTCGAAAAACCCATTTTTGAAAATACGTGTATGTCTGCGACAAAAATAATACAAAAGCGCCTTCATATAAATTGTCAAAATTTGGCATACGGTCTTTACACCAAATTTGGAGGTTTCTATAAAATTTTGAGTAAAATCTGTTCCGAGGGACCCCGTCTGTTCGAATATAAATTAACAAAATAATTACAGAACGAAGAGCAGTATACAGATAAAATTTCTTACACGTATTTAACTTCTACATTGTAGAGATTTGACAAATTTTGAGCCAAATCTGACTATGGATTGACTGTTTATCGGTTTGTACTTTCACAAAAATTTAAAAACACCGTGAATTTAAATATATTATAAACAATGTGGGCATACTTACCTTTTGTTCAGGCAGTGAGTCGCCGCGAAAGAACTCGTGGTTTCTGGTTTTAAAATAATAATTTATTTTACACCTATGTTACAATTAACTTTTAAGAGCCCCTGCCGGGGATGGGGTAAATGTGACACCAAGCAACCTCATTGCATCCTGCCAAACCTTCGAAAACCTCACAATCCCTTCTCTTCTTCCGAATGTACGTTACTTTCCTAGTTTACAAGTCCATTGTGGTGCCATCTCTTCGGAGATGGATGAGTT
Organism: Argiope argentata; assembly: GCA_026289955.1. Taxonomy (NCBI): domain Eukaryota; kingdom Metazoa; phylum Arthropoda; class Arachnida; order Araneae; family Araneidae; genus Argiope; species Argiope argentata. The sequence goes on from JAOUZG010019876.1 coordinate 6,761, forward strand.
AAATTTGGATTACCACAATATCAAATATGATATGGTATTTTGTGAATATTGTGTAGTTTAGTATTAGTCGATTGCAAAAAATCTCTGATTTGAATTTCAAATTCGATTTTTGGATACTATTAACACACCAATGATTAGTCGCCAAAGAACTCGCCAAGGATACCTCGATAGATTGAGTAAAAATACTATATTCAACCCAAAGGTTAATATTTCGTAACTATTGAATGGCAATGCGATGCAAAGCATTCTCTGGCATTATAAGTTTAATAAAGTATACAGAGAGTATTTTGGGAGATAACTTCCGCTTTTTGAATAAAAGCATTGAACGATGAAAAAGACTGGAGAGCTGAATTAAATTTTGCCCAAAGGTTTGACTTAAGAATTGCGAATTTGGAAGAGAACAAGATAATGTTCTTAGTGCTTCTTCCAAAGTTTTGAAATAGTCATCGAGGATTATTCTGTAATTCAAGTCTATTCCGCGCATTTGGAATAATAATCATCCCGATTAAAATGACTTCTGTTTTTGAGCCAAGGAATAAGAGATAATTTGAAGGAAATATAATCAATAGATTCCTGGTATTTTCTAGTTTGAAAAAAATATTATTCGCATTTTTGAAAAGATGTTTAATAATACTGAGAAATTACATCTTCAGAAGCAATCCATTTAAGAAATGAATGCGACTATGTCACCATTTTTGTGAGTAAGTTCCGCCTGTTCATTCCAGTGTATCAGTGGATATCCTAAACTCCATTCCAAGCATTTTTTTTAGTTAAACTTTTAGCAGCACATAATTTATTATATTAAAAAGTGAAATGAGTGCGAATAAAAGATTAAGCTACCCCCCCCCATTCTTTTGATATTGAGTTTTCCGAAACATATAAACTAATAATAATAAAAATTTAGCATTTATAAAAAGAAACTTCTACTGCGAGGATTTCCTGATCGGTGTGTATGCCTAATATTAACCATTATTTTGTGAGAGGGAGAAAATATATTTTAGCAGATGAGTGGCCGAAGAAAAGACACTTTTTAGACAAATTTTTTAAACTTTGATTTATTTCTTTATGGGAAGCTATCGGGTGTCCAAAAAGTTCCCGTACTCCAAATTTAAAAAATCATTGTCCATGATTTTTTATCAAGTATATTAAATTTTGCCATACGAGTAATGAAACCATGGACATGCTTGTAGCTTTTTTCGGCGATCGACTTATCTCAAAAAATCTTTGGCCACCTCGATCCCCTGATCTGACCATCCCGGATTTTTTCCTGTGGGGATATTTAAAGGACAAAATTTATGAATGTGATCCTCAAACAATAGATGATTTGAAAATCGCAACTACCCAAAGGATACAAGAAATCACTCCTAGCATGTTAAAACGCGTTTCGAAAAACATGCGCAAACGAGTTCAGCTTTGTCTCCAAGAAAGGGGTGGACATTTTGAACATTTATTATAAATGTAAGTTTAGTATTTTTTCCTTAGTTATGTTAAAAGTGCTTTTTATCATTGGCATAAAAATAATTCTTTTTAAACCTATTGTTTTTGTAAAATAAATTCACAAATCATCAGTACGGGAACTTTTTGGACACCCTGTATTATTAATTACAAGAAGCAATGATAAAACTGACGCCCGTTATCATTGAATTATATACGATACAAGTGCAGAAGAGAGAGAAATTTTTCCCCTCAGTGGTTTTACTGTGGGATTTTGATAGGGATTTCTTTGACATGTGTCGATTTAGACAAGGGAATTTCAGGCACATTTAAAAGAATGTTGAAAGTATTAAGGATTTTTATTCCTTTACCCTGAGCGTGAGAACGTGTTGAATTCAGCAGTTTCACATAGCGCGTGTGAACAGAGCCTGACTTAATCTAACTGGAGGCCGGGGGCGAAACTTCTTTGTTTCCCCCCTCCCCTCTACTTTACTATTTCAGTAACGAAGAATCGAACTTCATTATTGAAGAGAAGAAAACGTAAAATAAACTTTCTATTCGATTTGGGGGCCCAATTCTGATCTGGACACCCGGGGCAACTGCCCTTTGTACCCCTACCTTAGTCGGGATCTGTTTGTGGAATTAATTGAACAAAAGGTGGAATAGGATCAGGAAATAAGAGAACATTTCAGAATGAAATTGGCATGAACTGATTTCAAATAAAAATTAGGAACTTAATTAAGTTTTTAAGTTAGACTTTAAAGTGTCATTTCATATATATACGCCATGTTTGCCTTAAATATAACATAACTATTAAATTAATGATATAAATGTTTTAAAAGCTCGCATGAACATTTTTCTTGCATTTGTTTTTCTATAAAATATCGCTTTATGTTTATTTCACTTCTTACAGATAATTGCTAAAATTTTAAACTTTTATAGGACAGCTTGCAGCAAGACTCCCAGTTTTTAAAGTTGAGCTTCTATCAATATGATGATAGGGAGTGGTTAAAAGCAAAATGATGAGTGTAAAGTGCTCAGTCTGGTTAGATTTTATTTCGTGAGAAATAAATTGTTTGACGATATGCTTAAAATATTTTTGAAAATTTATTAGAAAATGAGTAGAATTTATATGTTAAAAATCTTATATCATTAAAAGCAAACACAGACACTCATTAATTTTAAAAAGATGGAATATTCATTTTTGAGTAACAATATTTTCGTGAGTTATTGCGGAAAAACATAAAATTTTCACTTTTATATTAATTAAAATTTTAAAAAAGATCAAAATGAAATCTGCTATGCATCTTTCAATTTATTATGTCAGAGCATCGTTTCGTTGAAAGAGTCACTTTAGTATTGCCAACGATCCAAAAAAGTTTGTATCGCATTTCTTGTTTTAAAAAAATATCACATTTCCCATTTGTTTCATTTCATATAATCGCGTGCTCAAAATGACATTTCTCTAGGTTTTATTTAAGGTAGTCATCAACTTATTTTTTTTTTTAATAAGAGATTTCGTAAATGCGATGCCAAAGCGTTATTAAAAGCTGATTTTTTGAGAATCTCTTGCAGATAATAAAATTTTTATTTTTCGCCTACCGATATTTGTTGACGCCGAAAACCTCATCCCAAAAACAACGTCATGTTCTGACATGATAAAAATATCTACGAGGTGCGAATCCCACCCTCCAAAGTTACATGTGTTTTTGTGTTTGTATACAAGTTTGATAGCTGTAGGTGTTATATATATATATATATATATATATATATATATATATATATATATATATATATATATATAGATATATATATATATATATATATATATATATATATATATATATATATATATATATATATATATATATATATAT